>JABSTR010002397.1:0-55723 GCA_013339765.2 Haemaphysalis longicornis | reverse complement strand
CTTGACTGCGTTAAACTTCACTGCAAAGTTTACACGTAAACAAAAACAGCACTTCCAAAAAATACGTACTTCATTAAAATTCATGTTTCTCCAGAAATATTTTGCCCGTAAGGAGAAACGACGGCCTGCGGCTTTCTGGCCTTCTTCCCGACAGCGACAGCGAAAACGAAGAGTGGCCTTTTTTGCCAGAGCCCTTGCGTAAACAAGACCAATTACAGGAAGCACCACATCGTAAAAGAGATTACGTTATCTTGTGCAAATGGCACGAAAAGAAAATTAAACCCAGTGCCACTCGCAGTAAATATGCGGAAATAAAGGGGGCCGTGGTTCTCTTCTGTTTGCTCGAAAGTAAAAGGGCGTTCGCCCGACAACGGCAGTACCATTGTCGTGAAGATTCCACGGTTCGTGAAAATAAATCAGCAGCTATACGCCGGCGGCGGGAGGCTCCCTACACTAGCGGGAGGGACCCTGCCCCTGCGATATTACTGCGCCCTTTTCTGGTGGGTCTCGGGACCTGCTCTTACCCCTGCGTGACGTACGACCCACAGCAGACGGACGAAAAGGCTCGACCTACAACAGCTGCGCTCTTAACAAAATATTTTGGCTCGTAGCATGTTACAAACCCGCTCGCACACACAAAATCTACAACAAAGTTGCATAAATTACACCGCATCGCGCTGAATTTCGCATTTTGTGTGTGGCCGTCTCAGCGGAGCACAGTAGGAGCGGAAGAAAATAAAAAAAGAACACAAGAAAGTGTGATTAAAAAAATACAGAGCGACTTGGACAACGACAGTAAAGAAGGACGACGTCCCGTCGTCCATCTTTACTGTCGTGTCTAAGCCGTGCTCTATATTTTTCGAATCATAATGCACCAAATTCCCCAGATTTGCTTAAAGATGAAGAATTGTTGAGCGGAGTTTTTTTTTTAAAAAATACTGGTTATTGAATGACACGGGGTTCTCGTCATTGCAAGATTTGGGCGCGAAGGAGTTGTACCTGAATGCGCTTGAATTGGGAACACAATATTTCTGGTGATGGTTTTAGCCAGAGCAGATGCAAGGTGGAGATGTAGTCCATATATTGTGTATTGTGCAAAGCTGAATGAGGATAACCCATGTTGTGAAGCAGGTAGGGACGTGGCTTCTTCCCGAGCGCAGCCAGCGCCAAAAGTGCCGGAGGCAGATCTAATTAGCATACACTTGTTAATCAACCAGATTTAGCGGAAACCCCAGGGTGGAGTAAGTTTCTGCAAAGGAGGTGGATGTCAAACTCTCCTATGCAGAAACATACTCCACATCGGATATTCGCCCAAAATCCGGTCGATTAATACTTGTCCATTACTTCAAGTTGTTGATCGATTGGCCGTCGCGCTAGGAACCGCCATCCTCCTGGTAAGCTCGGTTGGTAGAGCGACTGCTCCGTTTAAGCGGTGTTCCCGGGTTCAAATCCTAGACGAGGACAAATTTTAGATCGAAGACCCTAGGACCTCGCTTTGTTTGTGCCGTGGCGTCCGTGTACAATGTTGCGCACGCGGGAGGAGCATTGGATTAGAGTGGATTGGATAAAATTATATTTGGATTGGATTGAATTTGATTGCATTGAAATGGATTGAATTGGATTATATTTGAATTGAAATCGATTGAATTGGATTGTATTTGGATTGAATTGGATTGCATTGGATTGAAATGAATGGAATTGGAAATAATTGAATGTTATCGGTTTGGATTGGATTTGCATTGTATACACTGTACACACGCCTTGTCACTCATTTACATGCGCGAGTGGGCAATGCCACGGGTGATTTACGGTAAGAACGATCCCCAGTGCTTTGCCCACTTGTCATGGTTCACGTCGTGGAGATGCGTGAAGTTTTTTTCTTCAGTTGCGAAGTTTCTGAGAAAGCTATATTGCATTCCCTTGCAGCCGTACGCCTGCACTGAGTTGGATGTCAAACTTTTCTTTGCCGCGTTACAATTGATGTGCAATGAGAGTTCCGAAGAACGAAGCGGGAAGGACGGACCTGATGGAGGTGGTTGACAGCAAAAAATGGTTTTGATAACAGTATGCCGCCCCTTTTGTTGCTAGTGCTGTCGGTTGCATTGTAGCTAAATAGTTTGTTATTCACCATTGGAACATTGTTTCGAAAGGCCAACAGAACCTTCAACAATTTTCCATACTCCCATAATTTTTTCTTGCGTGGCGAGTGGCACTACAGGAATCTTTGTACACGCCCATGTTTCTATTACTGAGCAGCTTCTGTTGCGACACGAAGAGTTCTTTTTTGAATAAAAGAACGGTCGCGTTCTGCTTTCATCAAACAGCCCGATCCCGTGTTCCCGTTATGTGTATTGACCTGATCAAGTAAGACGTGAGCAAGGCACCACGAAGCAGTTCAAACACTTTTCTTTCTGATTAAGAAACAGATTGTAAATCGGCGTTTACTGTATTGAAAAATAGTAAGTTTTCCCGAGGTGCCTTATCTCCAGAGTCATTGACACGGGAACAGTGGGAGCATGCTTCGCTTTAGCCGAAGTTTAAAGTTTCACGAGCTTCTTTCGTTTCTTGCTCCACTCCTCAAGGACACACGTCTGGTTTCCTACTTGTTCTAGCCTTTCCTTCTTTTGCAGGATTACCTAAAAGTCATTTCTCTGTTGTACTTATGATGCTTTGACTGTTCAAGACACAGCATTTTGGTGCGAAGGCATCTGCATGATAGAGCCTTCGGGTGCCTGGCTGTTTGCAGAACCTCAGCTCGTTGGTAGGGCCGGGGTTACTTTCAATGTCGCCATGCAGCATCGAAAACAAGGAACAAGAAACAAGAACTTTTACCGGTGCTTCCTACAGAAAGTGGAGAGAAGAGAAAAAGATATCTGACATCATAAGTGCGCCAAAGTGCGATAAAAGTGCGTCAAAAACTTTGCTGACACTGCGTCCACCCTTCGCTGAGAGTGCGAGCAGAAAGGAATCGTCAAATCTTGATTTAATATGATATTTAATGCGCCGACGCTGCACAGGCGATGAGGCGCGCCGAAGTGAAGGGCTCAGGATTACTTTCAACCCCCTGGGGATCTTTACGAGCGCCAGAATCTCCAACACACGGGTGTTTTTCCCTTTTTTCGCCTCCATCAGGGAAGCGTACGCCACGGCCGGGAATCGAACCCGCCAGAGGTCTTTCACTTAGCGGAAGTCCAAACATCAGCGACTAAAATCGCAAACACGCAACGAATTGAAGCAGTGATTTTCTGCGTACTAGGTAAACGTATCTACGAAAGAACAAAATGTGTAGCGATACGTAGTTCATAAGATAAAGATATACTGTCGTACTCCTTGTCCACTATCGATCTGTGTATTGTCTTTCTCTTGAACAGCTTCTTTTTCGCCATTTTCAGATCACCGCTTGGAGACAGCGTAAGCTCTCTCTCTTACGCACGCACCGGGTGTCCAGAGATGTTATCATAGCTTTTCGGTCGACTAACAGGTCCGAAGGAAATGCTTTAGGACCAGATTCCATCATTACAAGTAAAAGAGCTTCCGCTTTTGAAAGACTCGGTCAATGCTTCAGGACAGGCAAGCGCTAGAATGAAAGCAGGATCAAACTTGAGGCGTGCAGCAACTTGGAAATTCAACTAATCGCCAGAATGGTCAGAATTGGGCGGGATACCTGCACCTTTAGCGCGCTTCAATGCACCTTAAAAAACCTGCGATAGCGCTCTGGATTTATACGGCCAAGCAGCGTTCTTGGAGACCTGAATCGGCCTTACTTAGCGGTAAGAGACACGCGCATCGTGCAGATTTAAATCTGACTAGGTGAAGGCCAGGCATGTGATTGCTCTGGTGCTGCGCAGAATTTGTGAGCGGCTGCAGTTTTCTCAAAGGCTTCGCAGTGTTAGATAGGGGCAGCCAGAAAACACGGTGCCGTCAAGCACGCGCTCGAGGGCTGCAAGACGAAGATAGCTGGGCGTGATATCTTCATCCTAGGCGTGGCGACATGGCCTCTATCAGTAATTAGGCACTCCTGTTAAACCGCTATTACACCATACATTGCGTACTTTCTATGATGCTCTAGTGTGGTCTATAGTGTCACTAGATAAGCCCTCAGAGTCGCGCCAATGAGGCACGCCTTGCCACTAACTTCCACTGGGTGATTTGAGCAACAATGGTGTCGAAGATACAGCGAAACGGCATCTTCGGTATAGACATTATTTGTTTGCCTTCGACGCCAGCCAATTTTGTTGCGTATAGCCATTTGCACATACCAGAAAGGAGAAAAGCCATGCGTTTCTTGAGCTGAGCTTGCAGTTGCCGCGATTAATGGGCGCGCATACGTAGAATGCATATCTCAACCGACATATTTGAGTACGCATGCTCAGAGAAATGTTACGGAGGAGGCCGCTTCAGATAAGGTGGTCAGAATAAATGCCACGGGCTACGTAGAGTCACTGCTTTAAGATGGGAGTGGTCTGCGCAAAAGAGTGCATACTTCGGCTGCAGAAATGCTGCTACACGTGTTATCTCTCATTCGCGTTCTGAACGACGTTAGTGGCATGCAGCCACAGAGCAGGGAGGGCAAGCTAGGTTTACCAGAGTTGAGCGAATAAAACGCGTAAACAACAAAATGGTGGCGCCCATGAACCGTCGCAGTGTAACCAAATGTCACGTAATGTGAACTGACGAATGGTCATGGCGGCGGCACGGAACAATTGGAGAAAAGAGTGCCGATATATAGGGACACTAGTGTACTCATTCATTGTGCTACGGTCGACGGGAGAGTGGTTGTGTAAAAGTGAGGGGATAACGAAATCCGGTATTTTATTTAATTGATGGCACTACCAGAGGAAATGATGGAGATCTGCAGGGGTGCTTTGCTGCAGTGGCACATGGCAATCAATTGCGCTTGGGTTTATGTGCACAGGGTGTGTAGGGGAAGATTTCAGTAAACATTATTTCTCACAATGCATTAGGCAAGGACATGTATAAGACCTCACCTTTTGGTGTGCGCTGCTTGAGGCTAAGTTTGAGTAGTAGTATCGGAATGGGCAACGCAGTAGCGCGTTTTTGTGATCCTATTCTCTAAAGAGGGTTGTTGTACAGGTGCAGTAGGTAAATAAACCCACGCTCAGCCTTCGATGAACCTGTTTCCAGTAAAGAAAAGCGCATAAAGCACAGCTGTCATGGCAGCCCTTACAATGGCGTGCTCGCTGCGCATAACTAACCAAATATTCTATTTGCAAAATCTGTTTTCTTGAGAAACAATAATCGATTGCCAATTTATTTTGTTGGTGGGCTTGCAACAAAGGACACGAGTGCATTTTCGCTCGCTGTGCGCAGCGATAACATCAGGTTTATTGAGAATTTAAAGTTACTCTGTGAGTGTTGGTACTGTAAGGACACTGCCATCTTTTCAAATTCCGCAAAAACCGCCTTCCTACGTACATGCGAGCCGAACATATTTTGTTATCTTTCCCGTGCAATTTATGAGGAAAAACACTTTTCGTTGTACTTTGCCTATTTCTGAGATATATTTGCCACGTGTTTCGGCCGTACCAGACTCAACTCGTGTACGTAAACAAAGCGAATGAATAGTGCCATTCTCTTGTTACCATACCACTAACTCTCAGTCTTCCTTTCACACCTGCTCCCTCTCAACGCCTGTTTATTGGAATTACTTACCACTCCGCTTGCTTTGGCAGCACAGCCGTGTTTAAGCGTCAAACGAGTCTTTCGCGCAGATCGTCTTTCCATTATCTACATAAGAAATCAGTCTGTCTGAATTCTCCTCAGAGCAGAGCTGACAAACTTCATCCCACAAGCGAACGCTTTGTTTCCCCGTAGGGTTTTTCCTCCAAACATTGCCGATGCGTGAGAAATGGCTTGAACAAAACACCATTTCTGTACACAGATCAGCTGCCAAGTGGGAACTGAACTGGGACCGATGTAAGCGACCAAACGTTCAAAATGCGTTTTTCATGCGGCGCCCTCTCACAAAATAAAGACGTGATTCCGTTTCCTCGGGCCAAAGAAGCTTTTAGTATTCCATCCGTTATCTTACGTCGCTGATCGTGCGCTTTGAAAGCGTTAGAGAGCCACGAGCTGGGATGACAAAGAAATGTGGACACATAAAAATATTCTCCAGTTGTTTTCCTGCGGTCCGTGCGTCAATGTTTCTTTCAGAGTACGTGCGATCGATAGAGCAGACAAAAGTCGGTATTTTCCTAGTGTAGACGCTTCATCGCGCAAACTTCAACGCTAGAATTGAACGGACCTTGCCTGTCACTATGCGCATCTGGTCTGTCTTTTACAAAATCGTTGCTTCGAAAATGTTTTCCGCAAGAGTCAGAAAATTTATACATTCCGAGAAGCAAGTAGAAATTAAAGGGGTGATGCAGCGAAAACACAGGTTTGGTTCATTCGTAAAATTGGCTCGTTGGAATCATACTGACAGCAATTTTAACGCATACTTCGCCTAAATAGGCATAAGGAAAAAAAGTAAATGGCCATGCTACCGACCAGCTCATTTCCGGTAAAAGAGCCTATCATGTCGTGCTCCCACCTGTGCGATTGGCCGAGGCCGGCAAAAGCAATCGCAAATTACGCAGGGCTCATAAGCTTTGCGAAGGAACTATTGTGCTTAAATGTAATGCATATTTATCTTACAGCACTAAGAATGGCGGGGTAAACAATGAATGTCACGAAAATACACGCAAACAGAAAAGCAGTGTTGTTGTACACGTTCCTCTAAAACAGGAACGACAGCTGGTTCCTCGCTCCTTCCCAATTTTGAAACGATTTCCCGTTACAAGTTGCTTTACTGCGAAAGGAACGCGTTCCAGTTCCACCCCGAAATGTGGAACGTGCCGTTATATTAACGTTACATTTCATTTTTAATTAAAGTATGGTGTCGGATAATCCTGAGGCAAAATAGAATAAGAAATGTAAAACTCAGACCGAACTCCGTATAATATACGAATAGGAACACCGCTGGCTGCAGATTATCTGGAGATATAAAGGAATCCAAAAACAACGCTCCTGGTCAAATTTTTTCAGGGAGCACTGGACGAAATTCAGACATGTCTAACTGCGATTTTGTTGCTCGTCTATTATGGGTTCAACACATAGGGCACTTTCATCTTCGGTCTTAGAAATGTGCAGTAAGGTTACCGCGCATCAGATGTGCAGATAGAAAGGTACTCACATAGAGGAACCATTTCTTGCTTAAGAAACTTTGTCGAAAGGAACAATAGATAGACGTTTATTGAATGATTGTTCAATATTGCAGTTTATTTAAAACATTTTACGGGCTCTTTGCAGAGGATTGAATGAGGGGATTACAAAAGTGAAGCTTTTCGGATCATAACGCACAAATTGGTGAGTAAGAAAACACAGCAGAACAAGTAATGGCTATGACGTTCGCAATACAAGTTTAAGTCGGAAGACAATAACAAGATGATGATGAATAAACTTTATTTTAGACCAGGTGCGGATGTTAGGGCACCCACCCGGTGGGAGGCTTCCTTAGTCCGGGATGCCTTGGGATATGCTGGCCATCCGTGCCCTCTCCACCCATCGTCGCTGATGTGGGACTCCGGAGCTGGTTAGCAGCTCCACCCACGGCTCATAGGTAGGGTTGGGGTTAGGGGTGTGGGGAGGGGATTGCTGGCACTCCCATACAATGTGGTACAGGGTGCCTGTTTGGGGGCGGGATTTGCATGTGGCAGGTTATAGGGTGTAATACATGAAATGTAGAAGGGTGTTATGTGGGTAGGAGTTAGTCTGTAGTCGCCAAAAGGTAGTAGCTTCATCATGAGAGAGGTTTGGGTGAGGGAATGGGTATTTGCGACGCTCGTTCCTGTAGTGGGCGAGTATTTCGCCGTATGTTTGCAGTAGGGTGGGCTTAACTGTTGCTTCAGATGGGGGTTCGTGGCCCTCGTGGGAAACGGCCCGGTGTGAATGAGCGCGAGCAGCGGCGTGTGCCGCTTCATTAAACCCGAGAGATTTGTGACCTGGAGTCCAAATTATTTGCAATTCTGGGAGTGATTTCGCTTATTGTAGAAGTTTCAAAGCGGGTTGCGACATGTGTCTTTTTAGGTAGTTCCCGCAAGCGACTTGGCAGTCAGTAAGAATGGTTAAAAATTCTTGGCCTGTTATGGGGGCAAGGGCAATGGCAACCTTTTAAGCTGTTTCGATGGAGTTGGTGAAAACCGTCACTGCAGTCAGCTCAGTTCCTCTGGCGTTGACCAGGCTGGCCGCTTGTGCAGATTGCTGGGGGTACGGCCATGCGTCCGTGTATCGGGAGCATGGGAGGTGGTGGTATTCGGTATGAATGTTGCGGGATCTTGCTGCTCGGCCTGCTTCGTTGTGGCTGGGGTGCATATTTCGCGGGATCGGAGCAAGGCGAATGTTTTGTGGTATAGCCCCGGGGATGCGAAGTTTCTGGTCGTGGTTGGGCGGTATAGAGTACTGTTGTTTCAAGAGCGTTGCCCTACCCGTTGGAGTTAGTTTGAGCCGTTGTATTTGGGAGGTGTGGTGTGCGTCTTCAATAGATAAAAAAAAAAAAGCCAACGGCGTAGTCACACATGAAATCTACGCGCACGAATTGCAATAAGTGGACGCGACGCAGAAATCAGTTACTTTGGTTAGAAATACGCATAAGGGGTAAAACACAATAAATGACGCGGAGCCTAATAACGTGCGTAAAAACTTTACAAAATATTCAAACCACAGTTTGTGACCGCACAGTAAAGAACCTCTGAACGCTGGCCGTCCACGTTCGGGAGGCCTCTTACAGGTATTGTCCATAATGCACGCGACGAAATTATGCCGAACAATGGCGACATTCCTGTGCTTTGTTAACACGATGCGTGCAACACAAAAGGACCTGGCACTCATGTAGACCCATCCCCGCCAGGTCGGGGACAGACCAGGCCGTGACGAACTGCGTGCGTTCTGCAACTTCGAGCAATACAGCATCCCTACACACTTCGGCGCGCCCAGCTGTACTGATAGCCGGTGACTCTTTGAGTCACCTCACCGCGATTGTAACTCCCAAGGCAGCAACGCACTCGCGTTTCGCGCTCACTAATGCGGTAATTACCCCTGACAATATACATATACGGTGGTTTCACAAGGGACCTGTGGCGCCGCCCGGCAGGGAAGATTTCTATCGCCCAGAGGCGCATCCTGACCTCCCTAGACAAACGTTGATGGGTGAAAAGCATTTCTCGGCGCTAAGCTAAATCACCCGTTTCAAACGGCATGAAAGCAAGCACAAGCTGCGGCCGTGGCGTTGTTATTCTTCTGCCTTTGCCTTCGAGGACGCACGTTCCGCTGAAGGGCGCGGACAAACTGGCCAGCTTGTAGGAAGAGAACCACAGTAGCGAATTGTGGCTTTTCATACTCGAGCCTTGGCATCAAGAACAGCCAAGTCCTAGCAATGTTAGTTTGCAGAAGGAACACAAACAAAAAAACCGCCGTTCCGCTGTTTCTTCATCAACATAACGCCCTAATCAGGTCCGGTTGCGGACGTCTCCTTGCCGTACCATGCTAGTTTATCCTCTTCACTGCGTACTTGTTATACCGCCAAGAAAAGACCCAAAGACCCAAAATTTTTATTGAAAACCCAATGTTTTTGAACTGCCAACATCACTTTGTTTTTTTTAATGTGCTCGCCCCAGTGTAAATCTTGATTTTCTTCATTTTATTGCGCGCTCTGCAGCCAGAAAAGGTGATTGAATTTCCTGTTTCTTGAGCGTATTTTCTTTCAGGTTTAGTTTTATATTGATTGATTGATTGTGGGTTTTAACGCGCCGACGCAACGCAGGCGATGAGGCGCGCCGTAGTGGAGGGCTCCGGATTAATTTTGACCACCTGGGGATCTTTAACGTGCGCCGAAATCTCGTACACACGGGCGTTTTTGCTTTTCGCCTCCATCAGAAAAGCGGCCGCCGCGGCCGGGAATCGAACCGCGACCTTGTGCTCAGCAGCGAACGCCTTAGCCACTGAGCTAGTTTTATATTGGTGTCTGAAGCATGGTATCGTGAATACTGTACCTTGGTGGACATTGACGGTTATAGTCTTTTCGTTATGAATCGATTAAATAAACGTGGTGGTGGGTTCGCATATATGCTAAGAACGATAACAAACGTGAGCGCATTTGTAACTCTAGTATGACCACTGATGGCTATGAAATACTAACGTTAAGAACTGACAATCAAATACTCTCGGTTTTGTATCGACCTCCAGAAGGAAGCATAGCAAAATTTCTAGATTGCCTAGAAGATCTATTTGACTATGCCAATATCAATAACTTGCAATTAGGATGCGGTGGTGATTTCAACATGAACGTACTAGAGAACGACATGGCACACGAACTTAATATCCGGCTTCAATCATCTGGTTTATTAATTTAATTACAACACCTACCCGAGTTACAGTCACAACGTCATCCGCACTTGATTTACTAATTACCACAGTCTACACTTCTGTCTATAGCGCAGGTACATTGCATATGATATCAGTAATCACTGCCCGGTTTTTATGATTTGTGAAAGCAAAGTCAATCGTATAAATGTCCAGTGTAAGCCATTCACATTCCAATATATCTCTGACAAAGCATTGACATCACTTAAGGAGGACGTTCGAACGTATGACTGGAGTGAAGTGCTAGCAATAATGTCGACACAGCTTACTGTAAATTTATGGAAGTTTTTACGCGTATTTATTCTAGTTATTTTTACAAGAATACAAGCTGTCGATCTAAAAAGATCAGAAGCCGTTGGTCACGCGAGAACACCTTAAGTTTATAAGAAATAAGAATCGTTCGTTTTTTAGTTTCTTGAAAACTCTATCGAACAAAAATAAAAGAATTTAAAACTTTAAGAAATAAAGTTATGCTGTATTGAGACAGGCAAAAATCTATACTATCAGCTACTGTTCTCCGACATATGCAAAAAACGGCCTGATGCCATATGGAAAATAATAAATAACGTAGTGGGAAAAAATAAAAATTCCATGTGCCCTGATGTCATTACTGTCAACAATACAAAGTGGTAGAGCCCTTGCTGACTATTTTAACAATTATTTTGTAAACGTTGCCATACCCATAATGTTGTCTCGACGACTCCAAGCGTATTTAACTATTGCATAATGAATAGCATTTTCATTCACCCTACAGACGAAGCTGAAGTTCAGACAACCATCATGAGCCTAAGCAACAGTAAAGCCCTCATAGCAAGTGAAACCAGCGGATAGTTTGCAAACTATCCATAGACGCGGATAGTTTGCAAGTGAAACTACTAGCACACATATATAATATAGCTTTAGAATCTGGTATTATTCCGTCTACAAGGAAAATGGCTAAGGGATCTGTATTTTACAAAGGAGGGGATAAAAACCTAGCTCCTAATTATAGACCAATATCAATACTACCGGTGTTTTCAAGGGTTTAGAAAAAATTATATTTACGCGCGCATATCAAATTTCTTGGAAAAACAGAATGGTTTGACTCATGCCCAGTTCGGTTTCAGAAAGCCGCGATCTACTGAGACAGCATTAACTGCAATGAAGGAAACTACAGTTCACAACATCGAAAATGGCGACTTTACACTTGGCCTTTTCGTGGACTTCAGTAAGGCGTTTGACTCCTTAAATCATCAGATTCTCACAAAAAACTCTGATCATTTGGAATTCGTGGGACTTACTTTGCCTAATTAACTTGTACGTGAGTAACAGGAGTCAGCTTGTATGCCTTAGCAACGCGGAATCTTCTCCACTACTGATTCCTCGCGGCATCCCCCAGGGAAATGTTTTGGGCACCTTCTATTTAATTTATATATTAATGACATTGTTTTTATTGACGAAGGTGTGAAATTCTTTATATACGGAGACGACAGTACTGTTCTTGTTTAAGGCAAAGATGTCAATAATCTAATAGTAAGGTGTAACTCTCTCCTTGATAGGTTGGCGATGTGGCCAGAGGCAAACTGTCTGAGAAATAATGTTAATAAAGCAAAAGCCGTATTTTTTCGTGCTAGAAATAAGGCATTCAACCTAAGAAACAGTGTATTTCTGAATAACAACATTATTGAAGCGGTTAATGAACCCAAAAGTTTTGGTGTCTGGTTTTCGTCTCATCGTAGTTGGGATTTGCATGTGAGATATGTTGCCCATAAACTCTCTTCGATAGCAGGAGCTGAATCTCGCTGTCGGATGGTCATGCCAGTGAATGTTAAACTCCAAATATACTATGCTTTTTTCGCCTCGCTAATCAACTATTCCAGCCAAGTTTGGGGAACGACAAGCAAGGGAAACATTATTAAAATATTGCTTTTGCAAAAAATAATCTTACGACACATAGCAAATGTTGACAGGATATTCCCGACTGGAATATTATTTTTACAATATAATATTATTAGATTTGATCACAACTTTGAATTTCGCGTACTGCAATCAATGCATTTTTGCGGAAGTGAACGTCCAACTTTCTTACACACTTTAGCCTCTCTTACGCCCTGCGGCACTTCAGTTATGACCAGAAATAGTGAATTATGGTTTATCCCCTACTTTCGAACGCAATTTAGGTTACAGTCGCTAAAACATATTTTACCCGTGACACTTAATAAATTGAAAGATACAGCCTTTACTTTAAAAAATACGTGAGTACTTTATCAACGTGAGTGTAAATAATTAATTTACAGAAATGAATGTTGGTGGTGACAACGTACGCAAGATACCAATTCTTATGAGTGCGAAGAATGTGTACACGTAAAGTTTCTTGTGTTTTTGAATGATTTCTTTTGTGATCGTGTATATGAATTTATTTATTTATTTTATTTCATATTACCCTAAAGGCCCTCAATGAGGGTATTACATAGGGGGGGCATGCACGCACTGAAAACACATGTTCAAGCAGTATTAGGCAAAATAGAAAAAAGTAGAAAAGAAAAAGAAAACCTGGGTTTAAAAAAGAGATAAATATGAACGAGAAAAAAAAGCAAATTTAATACTACAAAATATGGCAGGAATACAGTGTGTTAAAAAAATAATTTGAACGAATAAACGGATTGCGCTTGCGCAAAAAGGTGAAATAGAAATTGCTCTACGGAATTAATTAGGTACAGTTGAACACAGAAAAACGATGAAGGGCAAAAAAAAGAGAACAGCGGTGGGTGCACAATAATACATATAAAAAACAGTACAATTCAAATCATCACGGTTGGCGAAGCAATTCTTGAAATTTAGTAATGTCAGTTTGAGTTGCTATATGTGAGGGTAAATCGTTCCAGTCAGATATGGTGTGGGGCAGGAATGAGTGTGCATACAAGGACGAGTGACACAGTGGGCGCTTAACTTTGTTGGGAAGATCCCTGCGTGGAAAAATGGCTGATGGAGGCTGAAAGAAATCGCTGTGAAGTGTTGGGTGGAAGTAGATTTTATGGAAAAGGGACAGGCGAGCATGAGCGAGACGAACGCATAACTTATCCAGGTCAGCTCGCTGTTTTAATGTCGTGACGCTTGAAAATGTAGAATAATCAGAAAAAATGAAGCGAGCAGCACGGTTCTGTAATGACTCGATGTTATTAGTAAGATATGATTGATGAGGATCCCAGATTTCAGAGGCATATTCTATTTTTGGACGAATAAGGGTGACATACGCAAGTCTTTTTACACGAGATGGGGCTTGTTTAAGATTACGCCTGAGTAGTCCTAAAGAGCGGTTTGCTGAGGCAAGGATAACGTTAATATGGTGGTGCCATGTTAAATCATTGCTGAAGTCGTGTTATGATTCCGGTACGGTTTCATTTGCAATGTATTCTGCATTTAATCTGTATACTGCATGTCCTGCGAAATTGTTTCTTCTTCTAGAGCATGGTTCTGGACACTTAGCAACGAATAAACGTACAGTGGGTGCTTTATGACACCGCAAGGGTAAAATAATTACATTTCAAAGGAAAGCGGCTGAAAGTTCACATGTGGGCCCACTCAACTACTTGCTTTTTATGGCGCATATGTTTTCATATTGCATTTATAAAGCAGGCTTCTAGACACTTAGGAAAACGTAAAGGTACCGTGGCTGATTTAATGACACCACGAGGTTAGAAAAATTACATTTGCAAGGACAGCGCCTGAAAGTTCACATGTGGGTTTATTGAACATACTTGCTTTTATGGTGCATATGTTTTAATAGTGCATTTATATTACCCTAGCATGTACCCACATATACACAGCATAAATATATTTCCAGGTTTCCCTAAAACAACGCGATTTAATTCAAAAAATGTATATACCTCTCAAATATTTCTTAGAGTTATGAAATAAAACCTCACCACGCGAATTATTCATGACCTGTGTAGACACTTCCGCCCTATTAGCAATACGCCGATTCATGCCATTTTGTCTCATTGATTTTTAACCCAGACTAAAAGCACTTTGGATGTCTGGAATGAGAAACAAACAAGTGTGGCTGTATTCTATGCTTCCACCCTTTAATTGTTGACATCTTCTCGACCGGGAAAATAATGGTATGCGTCAACACATGGCAGCTTATATCACGGAAAGGCATTATCGCACAGGTAACTTCCTATTTATGCGCAATTGATAGTAGCATGCGTATCCAGTTACCCGTTTCCGCGTCGAAAGGTACTTCTACGTCCGCGCCTGTTACCAACATTACCCCATCCAGTCGCTTTTTCGGAGGCGAAGCCTCTTTCCCTGCAATCCAAGAAGAGTGAAGAACTGAGAACATCGCAATTAGCTGGAGACTACTCGGGGCATGGTGTCAGAGGCACAGGCATCAAAGCGGTCGCCACAAGTGGCTGGAGGAACTAAGATCAGAGGTTGGGGGACGTCTGCTTGGAGAATTCCAGGATGGGTATATGCCCCCTCAAGAGTGACCGTGGGACAAAACGGATTGCGCCATCTCGTAGACAGTAGCGCCACGAAGCGGCCGCCTGACAACGTATACAGCGTAGCGGTTTTCTGCTAAAAACTCGCCGCCGTTGCCACGCACTGTTAATTAGTTAATAGCGGGAACTTGTCGCAGTGAACTGCGCCCTGCTACGCCGCCTGTCTTTGTTGCTGGTTCGCATAACTGCACCCGAACTGCATCAGCTGTATTAATACCTAAACTGCGCAGATAGTCGCGTAACCCCACATCCCAAACAATTGCCCTGCATTTGCGGGGCTTACTCCGTATAATAGGCCCACTTACACGTGGCCTTCAATATTTAATTCACGTATATGAGCACCGCGGAGCGGTATTGGTTCAACAGAATTTTGAGATAGCGGTTTTCTGCATATACTCGCCGCCGTTACTGTTAATTAGTTAATTAGCGGGAAACTCCGAAAACCAAACCAACAGTATAAGTATTGCAGTTTGGACCCCTACAAAACGACTGCGCCCTGTAAAAAAACGCCGCCTGTCTTTGTTGCTGGTGCGCTCATAGCGAATAGAAAGATTTGGACCATTTACCTAGGGACTTCTCCTGTAACCCCACATCCCACAGTGTATTTCAGCGAACACGTACCGAGTTTCAATATTTAATAGCGTATATGGCGGTATTGGTTCAGAATTTTGAGTAGCGCAGCGTATTCATGGCTTTCTTTCGTTTTTTTTTTTTTTGCGGTGCGGCTGCCGAAAACCAAACCAACACGTGCATAAGATCGGCATACACCACCCCTACAAAACTTGAGTGTGGATGTGTTGTTTACTGAAGATGGTAAAAAAACGCAAGAAGGAGGTAAAGATTTACGGCCCATAATGAAAACAGACCATTTACAAATAGGGACCGGGCGGCCGTTGTATGGACCGTCGAGCGAGCGCCGCCCGTGGCGAACCGCTCGCTGGAAGGTGCCGGTGGCGGTTCGTTGCTGTGCATGGCTTTCTTTCGTTTTTTTTTTTTTTGGCGTGCGGCAATTTTTTCAAAGCCGCATGCGCATTTTTCAGCGGTAAATCTTGAGTGTGGATGTGTTGTTTACCATGCCATGTGTGTGATTTGTTAATACAAATAGCAGACGATGCTGCGGCGCTGGCTCAATTGCCAATGGAAGTGACGAAACGGCGCCGAGCGGGACAAAAGGGGTCTTGCTTCATCTCAGAAATTGTGATGCCTGGACGCTTCCGAATCGGGTATATTTCACAGAAATGCTCCCACAAACGGTGTGTGCAACCGATCTAGGAATGCTGCGGCGCGCCAGAATGTTATTGCAGTTGATGACGAAACGGCGCCGACGTCGTGGAGAACATTGCGAAAGACAAAGAATTGCAAGGGTGTCTTGATTTACCTCAAAACAGAAATTGTGACGGAAGACGCTTGTTTTTCAAAAACCAATTACGGCTGCGTGTTTAATTTCACAGTGCAAGCGGGAATCATTGATAGAATAGCATGACGCTGCTGTCGGTTTAGCAGAAGCTGCCTATTGCTTGTCTGGAGAAGCATTGAAAAATCATTGCACCTCCGTCTAACGACGATGATGTTTTATGGTTTTTTTCAAAAACCAAATTCCTGCGTGGCTGAAGGACGCAAGACAGGATGGGTTTCCTTGGTTGCTTTCTGGTATTAATACGCTGCTGTCGAATTTGACCAGCACGCAGTTTGGTCTTTTGAACTTGAAAAATTGCACACCTTTGACCATTTCCCATTCGATGATGGTTTTATCGCACGAAGGAAAAGCTGTGTGGTTCAACCACCACCATAATGGGTTTCCTTGGTTGCCTGGATTTAAACTTTGACTAGTTAATTTTGCATTTCCCACTTCCAGTTTGGTCTTTTGAGCGTGTCATGTGTCCTGTGGACTTTGACCCTTTCCCATTCGATTGCCGAAGAAAGCTGTTCAACCACCATAGGCAACTCATCGCGCGTTTTTTGGCGCATTACACGATTTTGCTGTAACTCTGGGGTAAGAAGAAACTTTTTAGCGTGTCGGAAATGTGTCTGTGGTAAAAAAAAACACCGGCTGCTCATGCACCTATTTAAATCGCGCGCACATTTTTTTACCGCATTACAGATTTTTTATTACGCAGGGGGTCGGGAAGAGGAGGAGGATGGTTTGTAGCTTGGGCTGTTGGGTTGGTGAATACTTTGGCTCTTTAAAAAAACCGGCTACGTTAACACTTCCACATTTTTAACTATCGTGCCAGCCTTTATACGGCAGGGGGTTAAAAGGGGAAGAGGAGAGGAGGGATGGGTAGCTTGGGCTGTTGGGTGTGTGGCTCTTGATAAAATGAACGAAGGTAGATTTCCATCACGGTTTGTAAACTAGCAACATTTCTAGTGTCGCTACGAAGGTAGAAAGATCGGTAGTCCAGTATACAGGTGCCTTTCTATTTAAAGCACACCGCAAATTTCTACTGCTACACGTGAACCGTAGGTGCCTTTCTATTTAAAGCACCAGTGAAGATAATTTAAAGTAGTAAAAATGAATTCTAATTCCCATGGCGTTTTATTCCTAGGCTGGCGTGGAACCGTAGCACGCTCAGTGAAGATAATTTAAAGTGGTAGAAATGATGGCTGCAAAAAGCGCTCGTGTATTCGCGCGCAGCCCTTCCCCACGCTACAAAAAGCGCTCGTGTCAATGTAGCCCTTCCCCCTACAAGCACATTTAAGAAGAAAATAAGTTTGCGTACTAATAATAGCATTTAAGTACTCAGAAAATAATACTAATAATAGAGTTTTAGATCGCTGCAAAAAGGGTGGAGCCAAGCGCAGATCGCTGATACCCAAAGCGCTCACATTGCAGCCGATACCCAACTTTACAAGAGTTTAGTAGATTACTACTGCATCTAAGAACCCAACACATCTGTTTAGACTTCGTTTCATCTCACATGTCTGCTCACAACGCCACCAAAACATACAAAGCACCAAAGCAAACAAGAAAAAACAACGGGAGGCTGTGTAGTCCAATGCACCGGCTCATTCCACTGACGAGGGGAGCGCCGAGTGGTGGCGCCACCCGTAGCTGCCGGTCCCTATATGAGGCCTTCAACTTGTACAAAGATGTCTAATCGACGGAGGTAACAGATTTAAGAGTTATAGCGCCGTCTGTAGAGTGCCGTCCGACGGAGCTCTAGCTCAGTGCTGCAGCCATGACTACAGTGTCGTCCGATGACATGCGAAATATGAAGACTAGGCTGGCTGCTGTAAGAGGGTCTGCCGTTGTGGTGCAGAGGTCCCGTCTCATATTTCCGCCGCTAAGGTTGGTAGTTCGGGTCCGATTAGTATTGACTGCTGCATTTCTTGATTTTCAGTTTCAATTTTAATTTTTAAGGCTCACGTTAGATATCGGTCAACTAGTTTGTGCTGATCCAACCACGAGAAAGAAATCCGGCGGATAATTCGTGTGGGCTTGGGTGCAATCGATAAACACTCCCAAATAATAAAAAGCAAGCCACCTCTATAACTAAAAACGAGAATATACAAACATTGTGTCGTTCCGGTGACGGAATATATGGAGCAGACACTTGGCACTTTACTGAACGATTTGAAGGAAGCTTAGGCCTGCTCAGCGGGCCGTGCAAGAGATAATGATAGGAGTAACGTTGAGCGTGAGGAAATGAGGTTCTTAGATCAGAGAAAAACCTCGAGTAGAAATTATCATAGTTGGAATAAAGAAAAAGAAAGGGACTTCCGCTGGGCACGTTGTTAGGAGAAATAACAACCGGTGAACCACCAGGGTGACGGAATCGACCTAGAAAAACGGGTCTTGAAGAAGTGGGAGGCCGGCTCTTTGATGGAGGGACGAAACAAGGAATTTCGAAGGAAAAGACTGAACACAAGATGAGCGAGACAATAAATGTTGGAGGTAGATGAGAGAAACCTTCGCCCTGCAGTGTACCTAGCAGGCTGCTGTTGATGACGAGATGCAACACAGAAGAGATGAAGAAACTGAAAAAATGAAAGAATTAAATGTTGTCGCCGGCGGCTTTTGCTTCAAGAACTCTACCATGGAGCTGAGCTTAGCCTGTTTCAGCCATAAATAACCCCTCAGCAATTGTTACCCGGCAGTCCACCTATCGGGGGGTACCCCGGCTGCAGACTTCTTTGAGAAGAAACACAGAGGGCGAGAACTAACTTTATGCAGTGTTTATAGGAACGTCAGCCGCCTCAAAAACTTTAGGGACCTCTCAAGGCAATTTACCCAACACCTATCAGAACTAAAATTAACTGAATGATATTAACTGGCGTAAAGTTAACAAACCCCAATTTACCTCCGTTTTGTACATGTAAGCAATGATAGTCACGTACAGCGACCACCTTATAATTGAAAAGACAAAAGTGAGGGCGATATTTACCCTGAAATAACATAACGTAATTAACATCACCTAGCGCACCCCAGTCGAACGTAACATAACGTACCTGAAAGCAGCCGATTGCCAGCGAACCTAAGCGCATTCATTGATTTATTCATTGGTTGTGTAGCATCAACATATACAAAAGGGCAGCATCTCCACTCCGTGGATGATGACGAGGGTGCGAAGTACGGGGACTCGAAATGACATCAAAGTTGCGCCCCGAGACATGACATTTTTGCCCGATTTTTGGCCCGACCGATTTGAGCCGTCGAGTTGAGCCGTGACCTTGATTACCTTGATCCCAAATGAAATTTTTCCCACGGCTCAAATCGATTTCGCGTGAGCCGATTTTCGCTTGATTTTCGATTATTCCCTAAATGAAATGGTGGTGTTACGGACGGACACGGCTCGGAGGTCCTGAGGTAACGCACCATGGTGGTGTTACAGGCGAAGGAGTAAGCCCTTTGACTCTTGGGTACTAACTCACGGTCGTAGCCCAATGGGTAAGACGACTTACACTAACTCTATCTGGTCTACCAGACACAAGCTCGAATCCTGCCGGTGCCTGTGTTATTACTTGCGATTGTAGATGCTATGCGCACTGACGCGGACGGACGATTGTAGATTGTGTGCGCACGGACGCGGTCCTAGGTACTCCGCACCTAAAATGTGTTGATGCTACACCTGAGCTATCAGGCCGACCGTTCAGAACTCAGGAGTACCTTTGATCACCTGGGAATTTTTTGAGTGCACCAAAATCTCGTCACACGCGTTCTTTCGCTTTTGGCCTCCATCAGAAAAGCAGCCGCCGTATTTGGGATGAAACTTATGTTCGGGGGCCCAGCATCAACGCCTTTGCCTTTGAGCCGCCGCGGATGGTGCCGAACATAACGTAGCCCGCTCCAGATGTCCTGTGCGCAGATAGGGTCATGTTAGTAGAATAGGAATGAAAACAATCGCCAAAAAAGCCATGATGAACGAAAACACAAAAAATGTGAAGCTAAAAATACCATACCGCTATGCGAGATTCGAACCGCACTATTCCTGTTTCAAAGCAGGTGTTACACCGCAGTGCATTGAAGCAGCTGTAGGGGCGGGGCGTTTTCGGTAGATATTTGTCCTATGGGAGCTGCAGGAGGCACGCTTATCCAATCAGAGGCGACTATCCAATCAGAGAAATCTCCGACAGCAATTATCCCGGCTGCTGTGATAATAGACACTACCGCAACATAAATCTTTGCTACGAACAGGGTCAGGTAACTGGGTGGACTCGGAGCTCTTTACCCATTGTGAACCAGCCCCTACTCCCTCGAGGCGTCCTCGGCCATCCGACACCCCACCACCAAGACTCGGTGTCCGAGCTAAGCAGTACTCTCTTTCACTGCTCAAGTGAAGTTTCCATTTTCTTTGCTTTGCGTGTGGAGATGACAGCAGGGCAGTGCCAGAGGAAATGTTTCAGGCCAGCCCATCCTGTGCATTCTTTACATCTCCATATGCGTAGTAGTGACTGTACAGTACCGGCTAGAGGTACGTCCCTCCTTGTAGTTGTCTCCGTGCAAATGATTATTTTTGTCTTAAGTTTTGTATGCCTCCTGGTATTTGAGAAGAAGAGAAGGTCTCGCTGGCAGGTGTTTATACGTTCGCTGTTCGTAGGACCTCGCATTTTCCTCGGCTGTTGTCGCTTTCCTGTAGACACTCCTTGTCAGCATTTTCTTGTACAGCGTGCGTGTAGCTACGGTTGTGGCACACGTTACAAAATTTTTTTCTACGCAAAATAAATACTTTGCAGACGGAACGTAGGAAACCTGAGTAAAACAGTTGTGAAAACGGAGCAACCATGTACAATGCCTTGCATCTGCATAAAAATACATGATTTACCAAGATGTGGAAAATGGCTATGACGTTGAAAGTGTGCATCCTCAGTCGAACAAAGCAAATGAAAACTACCGAAAAAAACGATAACTTATTCAAATAAACACGTAATTGGCTACTCATAGCAAAATATTGCCATAAAATTCCACAATAAAGACAACCGTCGGAATAATGGTTATGCCTTGTCAGACAATTGTTGAACTGTTGCACATTTTTTTCAACAGAATGCATTTTTATTAGAGCCAACAAAAGTAAACACTTTTCCGTGTTTGTACCTGGAGGAATAATGTTTTCGCTCAAATACCTGACGTTCACACGACGATTATGTTCGGGATCATGGCTCTACCCTTGAAAACTGGAAGCGGCATGGTAATGTATACTGCTGCCGGCTCATTATTTGCTGTGTTGTATGAAGTCACTATAGTGATGCCGGTTATCAAGCGGAGAACCGGTGATCTCTCGGCTGATGACACACCACCATCATGCTGCTCATCCTGTTGATCCCGATCATGGTCACCATGGTACTGCTGACGTTGTGCAGTCACTTACTTATGTACGGAGTTCCATACGCGCGAGTGTAAACGTTTTATACCTCCGTCTACTCATACATGATGTACTATACTTAAGTGACTGGCAACACCTTATAGAATATTTGATTGAATAATTGTTTCACCAATTTTGTCACTGATATATTTCTTAATTAATTATTTTACTGACATATTCTTAGTATCGGAGCGATGCTGTGTTTCATTTTCCTTGCATATCCATTAAACCTTCTATTGTTCATGTGGATGCAGACGTGTTAACACATTTGGCGTAACAAATTACTGTAAAAATTTAAACTTCGTGAAAAATTATGTCCTTGGACATTATTATTAAACAAATTCGTGCTGAAATTCTAATAATAGCGTTGTAGCAATGGGGACGTGTATTCAGTTCGATGTAGCCTACTACAAGTGTTTCGGGTAAAAAGGACTGGCCAAAAATGAGAGCGGAGATTGAGCAAGACCCCGCGCCGGACAACTTGCGTGACTCAGTCGCTCCAAGTTTCAATGTCGCGTGTGCCAAATATGCGCGGCCAAGCTGATGGTAGACGTAGCCTCTGTCATTATATTTTACATATATTGAGATTTATAGGTTCATTTGGGTGACCCAAGCTGCGTGGTCGCGCCGTAGCTACGGTTATCAGCCATTACTCGCGGACTCTATAGTTCGAAGCGGGAGTCTGCAGTTCTACATTTGCATTCAAAATGCAAGGGATTCCTTCGCCAGGAACGACACTTCACGCATGCAAAATGAGCAGCGGCAAGCCTCTGTAATATATCCATTAAAATTCCGTCACTTTCTCGTATACGGTGCCCACCAAACAGGAGTGAATAAAAACATGAACTGTCAACTTTTGGAATGGGGCAGCTACTAAGCCAATAAAATTTACAATTCCAATGAGCTGCGAAAACACATCAGGGCTGGGTCATTATGTGCTCTGTGGAATGAAAGAATACGTTCGCGGTGTCCCCCTCCGGTTGCTGATCCGCCTTGATGGACCATAAAAAAGTTTCCTCCGTCTGTTGCTGACCGTCGATTGGGCGGTCACATTTTCAGTCTCCCGTACAGCTGTTTGCTTTATGCAAAAGCCGGTCGGCCTGCTTCCTTCGCAGCCCTCATGCCACGTTTTAAGGCAATAAGTACATTAATAAATTACGTATTAAGGCAAGCAGACGCAACAGAGTATGTGACAAAAACTGAACCTGTAAGAGAGGCTCTGTGTAGCACTCGACATTTTATCTGTAGACTTCAATCAGGCTTCATTGCAAGCAAGGAAAAGTATTGTTTTTGTTGCGAGAAACAAAACACCAATTTTACGGGCGCTCTGCCACACTGAGCGAAAATTTTTGGAGCGGGCCATATTTGCGCAGAAAAGAATAGTTGGTGGAAATATTTGGGAGCTGAATTATTCCAGAATGCAGCCAATTTTTTTATCATCGTCAGTCCTATTTGTAGCCCTAAATATTTGGTTTTAAAGTGAAGGGTCGAGTCGGACAAAGGACAATACAACAACTTCAGGCATGTTTTTGAAGTAATATATGGTGCTTACGAATATTGTACTTCCTCGGCCACTCCTTAGGTACTTAACCGCATCCAGCTTAAGATTCTTGGATCATCCGATACTATCGTCAAGCTTTCTATTCCGGTGGAGCCCCACCTCACCGGTCAAGTCCACATGGGTGATGAAGATCATCCTGCTCGCAGCAGAGAAGGCCGCGTTCCATTTCACATGTCTGCTGGCAATGCATATTGCACCCCTGCCTTCCAGAGGCAGTATGTGAAGCTGTTGATTTCTAGGTAAAAGCTCGTGTTCCCCTGCAGCCGTCTCACTCTTGCGTGTCATTGCTGCGTGCCGAATGCTTCGCGGCTCGTGTATTGAACCAAAGGGCAAAGTCAGCCCTCGAAACTTCCCTACAACTGTACATTCAATGTGTGTTGAGACGCATAGTGCCCTTCAGTGTTTAGGAGAAGCGCGCGCGTGTACCAGGACACGCTGACAACACCTTGTGGTTGCTGGAGGATTAGAGAACGTTCGCAATGGCGCGTGCGCGGATCCCATACAGCCTCGACCTAGTCCTCACTTCTCATGAGCGGGTGTAATTTTCAGACTCCACCAGCCAAAAAAGCTGCTTCTGTTTCCAATGCGAGCCGTAAGCGGGGACAAGGGTGAATTGCCGCGTCGTATAGGGGTGCCGTATGACCGCAGGTGGTGACGTAATTGCACAAAAGGTTGGACCGAAAGCACGGCAAGCCGCAAACCCCCCCCCCCTCCTTCCCCCCGATGAGCTCCTCTCGTTTGGTGTAAAGGGAGCTACAGTAATACGAGCTCTTCAGCCCTTCCACCCTGTGACGAAGTACGAGCAGCAAGGCTCCGGTGGGGATATGCATTCACCGGGGCGCAGTGTGAGCAGTGCACAAAAAAATGTTTGAAATTAGCAATTGAGAAAACTTTTCGGTTAAATTGCTGAGTGAAATTTGGGCGGTTTATCTTGCGGACAAACACGAGACTGTCTGTTGCCCTCGTGTAGAAGATCATGTATTCACAGCAGACGTCAATTTCAAATACACCCGCCGCGGTGGCTCTGTGGCTAAGGAGTTGTGCTGCTTAGCACGTGGTAGCGGGTTCGATTCACGGCCGCGGCGGCCCCTTTTCTGGTAGTATATGAAGCTCATCTTAATTACAGGGGAGCCGTAGCGGCCTATGGGATATGATTTATGTTCACGATATCTACATTAGATTGAGATCTACAGAGCAGTGGCTAGGCAGTTGACTTTGCCACAAGATTTAGAAATTTCGCCACGACTTCTTGCACAGGTGCTATAGGAGGAAACACAGACGTATAGAGCTCTGCTGTCAATTTTTATTGAATTCTAATACTTGTGCCTAAGGAGACATGTCGGTTTATTAGGCCCTGTGGGAAATTGTGCTAACAATACCCCACCAACAGAGGCTGCACTGCCAAACCCTGTTCACCAGGGAAATAATTGCGCAAATAGACGACGTGGCTAATATACGTTTGCTACAGTTCTATGCTACCGCTTCTGCGCATTCATAATTAACAAATATTGTGACGAATGCAGCACTGAAAGCTCTCACGCCCTTAATGATAAAGCAGGCATGTCGCAGTGACGTGATATTGGGGGAATTTTCATAGGTTCTACATCATAATTCCGTAAGGTTGGTTCCGGCGAAGGGGTGACTTGAATGACACACAAAAGTTATCTTTTCAGCTAACTGATTGATTGTAGGGTTTAACACGCCGACGCAACGCAGTCGATGAGACGCGCCGTAGTGGAGGGCTACGGATTAATTTTGACCACCTGGGGATCTATAACATGCGCCGAAATCTCGTTACAAAGGCGTTTTTGCTTTTCTCCTCCATCAGAAAAGCGGCCACCGCGGCCGGGAATCGAACCCGCTACCTCGTGCACAGCAGTGCAGCAGCTTAGCCCCTAAACCACCGCGGCGGGTTGACCAGGCAGCAAGCTGTTTAGCTTCTTCGAAGTGTTCGCTGGCTAAACGCTGGCTAAATCCTTTCAGCTATCTTGGCTCGCTACTTCGGGGTATATAAAGAGTGAAAACAGGTGGACCTCTCCAGCGCACGAAAACGCACACAAACCGTAAAAGACACAGCAACCTTCCCAAAACGCGCTTAGGGTAAGCTTTCTCAGAAATCGGTGAAATTCACCGTCACGGAGAAAATACACCGAGACCATTGTAGTCCATAGAGAAGCGGAACCCGGGTGCCATATTCTGATGGAATGACGTAGTTTCTGGGATGCATTATCACGCAGTTGTAAAGTCGTCTTTCTGGTTCCCCAGGTTTTATCAAGGTGCCAAAGCACAAAGTAATTTACCGATATCCTTATGCCCATGCCAGTGATAGAAACGGGAGCTAGTCAGTGCGTCTGATACAGGTTGTCCTTTGTGGAAGAGAAGTTGATGCGTATGTGGTGTACGGTGGCTTGCTAGCGCTTGCATAGGCAATAGTGACCAGGAGGCCTTTATGACACCACCATCTCTTCAGCGAACGGCGCCACCGGTGGCGGACTACTCGTCAGTGGACTGCCGGTGGAGGTAAGCGGCGCGTACTTGTGCATGCCTTTATGTCGTTCTACAGTGGTGCGGCTTGCAAAGCCTACATAATCACAAGGATTTCTTGACTTCCTAGATCGCTAAATCTTGAGGGTGGAGGCGACCTTTACTAGGCATACCGTGCGTGATTTCCGCCCATAGTGGGAAAGCAAATCACAGACGATACTAAATACGCCAAGCTGCAAGTCGAGTGGGCATACTAAGTAATTTCCTTCATGCAAGTTTTTCACGTAATATGGTGCCGTGCATGCAGTTTGGCGCATTGCCGAAACTATTGTAGCGAAATGTTCCTGCAAAGCCGACGTGGGCCGTCGACACAGCTATGCGGCGGCGCTGGCCTTTGACGGTTGATGAAAGCACGCCATCGTCCACTAGTGAAAGGCAAAGTTGTGGGGTACCTTCTAAGACTTACGCAAACAAAAGGTCGAGGGAAGACACTATGTAACCTCATTACTTACGGTACAGGCGTGGTTAATACCACTCAAATTATTTTACAACGTCCAACAGGAATCGTTTCCACAATAAATGCCGCATGGCAGTAGAAAGTATTGCTTGGCGTGAAAAAGGGTAGCTTTATGCCTGTCGAAAGACGTGGTTGCTGGCTAGTCGGTTCTTAGTTTTTCAAAAAACAAATGCTGCGGTGTGCAATTGAGAGACTCCGGAAGTGGCCAAAACCTACTTTCAGTATCACAACTGAATGCTGCTGTCGCGTTTTACCACAAGATTCCACACACGTTTGAACAAACAGAAATTGCTTCACTAGCTACGCTTCACTGAAACTGCGGTCACAAGAAAGCTCACAGCAGAATAAAATTTCTAGAAATTTATAGAATGATATCTATTATTACGTTAAAATACTTACGCGGTTTTTCCGTTTCACCAACCTTATGTTTTCTCGGTGGAATTAAATGCTGCAATTCAAACAATTAATAAGGTAAGAGCGCGGGATCGGAATGAACAAATGTCTTCATCCGTTCAGTGCAGTTTTGTTTTTGGTGGTGTTAGAAAGGCATGAAAGCGCACGATTAGAGAGAACTGTGATTTATTATTTCATTTTCAAAATAGTTTTATTTATCTGTGTTTCCTACAAAATACTACTCGAGGCATACAGTTTGCCTCGAGCAGTACTTTTGAAGAATTACATGCAACGGTTGTTCAATCTTTTACGTTGCTGCACTATTTTTACAATTACCGAATCAAACACCTGTACGATGAAGTACGGCGATAGATCGCTTTTCTCAACCCCGACCCGGAAGTGCAGATTCAGGTCATCCGTACGGCCGAGGCCACCGCCAGTCCTCAAGGACTTCTAGACGACGGCTGAGGAAGAGGAGAGGAAGACGTGTAGAGGACGCCACCTTCTTTTTTCGCTTTCTTTTTTGACGCCATCACGGGCAGAATAAAAGTTAATACTCCCTCACTTACCAAAAAAAATAGTAGAGGAAAATGTTTGGTTGAAGGCAGAAACAGCACAAGCTTGCAGTGTCCGTACAGTTTTTATAGGAGAGGACCCAGGGTCCAGTGAAAGCTACTGCTAGCATCAATAAAGCGGCCGCTGCGGCCAGTTATAGAACCCGACACCTCGTGCTCAGCAGTACAACGCCTTAGCCACTGAGCCACCGTGGCGGGTTGTTCACATTTTCGTTCCAGTGCGTCCATGCACGAGGACGAGTCAACATTGATTATCCTAACAGCGTAGTGATAAAACCAAATGGCTGTTGTCCTTGTGTGTGTACACTCGTGGACAATTAAAATACGAACCGCGGAGCGCACGACCGAAGATAGCGGTGCCGTCACCTGGCAGCGGCCGTGGTAAACGCACGGACATACGCAATTGAGATGTAGGGTGCGAGGGTGCGTGCCCCACTGCGATATGTCGCCCTCTCGTCGCTCGCATGCTTGCCTTGTCGCCATGCCGCAAGAGCGCTGCAAGCACTAAATGTACTGCTGCCGCTGCAGCTGAAGGTGTTGGTTGTTGAAAGCAATGCGGCGGGTAATCGCTTGCGTAATCACGGCCAGTGCTTGCGTGGGAAACGCGTGCACGCCCTCAGAAGGCATACTGTTGAGCTCGTCATGCTTTCTCCAAGAAAACAAGCGCACAGAAATAGAGACGCAAATAAATGCATGCCGCCAACTTCTGATGGCGCTGCATTGTTTTGCGTTCGTGGTGCAGTGGCCCGGGAATTGAAGAGTGAGCTGGCCGCTAAGAATGCGCCTTTGTTTAATGGACTCATGGCTTAGTCATTTCGCTGATTCAGTGCTAGCAGCATATGATAGATTTACCACCCGAATTCGTCTCCAATTATATACATTAGCGGTAAGCATTGTGTGGGCTGCGAAAATTGCTATCAAAATTCGATTATTAACAAACATGAAGAAGGTAGGCAGGTCTAACCATTCCATAGGCCAGGTTTCCTTGCACATCAATTTTGGCGGCCCGATTTTTTAGATGAAAAGCATCTCTTATCTGTGATAACGCCGCTCTCTCTCCCCTCCTCCTCTCCAAACCACCTGTGCGCTAGTGCGCTATCCTGATCCTCTCCACACTACCTGTGCGCTACGCACGCTGCTCCACCTCTCCCCTCTGCCCACCGGCTATCCAATCACGCGTATGCGCGCTGCTCCTCTTCTCCACTCCCTCTGCTCTGCAAATAAACCCCGTCCGCGTCCTTGTGTGTCCCACTCGCTTGTCCCCGTGTCCTAGCGCTTCGAGGTTCCGTCATGCCATACCAACAGGCCCAAAGCAGCACCGCTCAGTTGCTTCTACGGTACTGCGCCGTCCGATCACTGGAAATGGACGCCAACGAATTCCGTCAGAGAACTGGCTGGCACACCTTAAACTAGCGCCAGCCAGCACACTGTCAGAACTGCGAACACCTCCGAAGACAAGGCTGCACCGAGGAGAGCTCGCGACGCCGAACGTAAACGGCAGCGTCGAGCAGCGGATTCCTCGCTTGGAGAACGACAAGCCGCTTTGAAACGCCAGGAGCGAGTAGCTAGCTGATCCAGATGGCGTTCGGCAACGTGACAACGCGTCGAAACGCCCGCGTCGAACAGCGGATTTCTCGCTTCGAGAACAAGAAGCCGCAAACCGTTCCCCACTACTCGATAAATAAAGAAGAGAATTAATACGCTACTACACCTGTCTTTACTCTAACAACCAATAAACACGCTACTACTCCATGGCTTTGCATCCCCTTAGGGTTCCCACGTGGGAAGATGGTGGATTTTTTTTTTTGGTAGGCACCTCAGTTCTTGTAGAAATCAGCGGAGCGGGCAGCACTGAGCATTTTTTGGACGTGAACCAGGTGTCCATCGTTATTTACTCAAGTTACTGCAGCCCGCATGCAAAGCTATGTCGGCAATGTGAGGCCGGCACACACGCGGAGCAGGCGGTCGTGTGAGCCGAGCACACAGTGACCGCAGATACCATGCCGCGCCGCATCGGTAACAATCGTTTTCAGCGCTCTTCCGGCATGGCGACAAAGCAAGCTTGCGAACGAGCTTTCGGGTAACGTATCGTAGTGGGACACGCAACCTCGCTACCGACATTTCAACTGCTCATGTCCATGATTTTTTCACGGCCGTTGCCAGGTGACGGCACCGGTATCTTCGGCCGTGAGCTCCGTGGTTCCCATTTGAATTGTCCATGAGTGTACGTATAGGCACGTTGCACTGATGTTTGCCTCGCAAGAAGCTGCGCCGTTTTCTATTTTCTGGTTGTTAGGTGGGTCATTTCTTGTAGGAAAGATGCCATGCATATCACGTGCTCGGTTAGTAGCATTGGTACTACGTAAGTGTCGGCGCCCTGTACTAGACAGCAACAGCCGGGATTATGACGAGCCACGCACGGGCGCCCAAACAAAGAAGGCATCCCAGGTAACTTCATGATAACAAGGCCGAGAATAACGAACAGTTTAAGTGGTGCAGGCAAAAATACGTTAGCTGTTGATATTGTAGCCGACCAATCAGATCGCAGATAATACAAATGGCAGGCAACCGATGCTTTAATCACGGCCGTCTTTCATTACAACGTGTCTCAGTGACAACCCAATAAATCGTTGGCACGGCATGCTGCAGGCAGTGGGTAAAAATGGGTCGCGCAATGGCCACCCCTTTACCGATGGCCTAGCGGGCGCTAAAGACAACTTTAGTGGAAAAGTGCTGCGCTCACAGCGGCCTCTGCCCGGTGCAATGTGCCAATACAATGCCCGAATTCGCTGACTGGGAACTCTCTGCTCATTCAGAACATCCGTCGTAGCGTAGTATGGCTCAAGCGCGCCTATGATTTTACGCCGACTGACAGCACAAAGACTCTGATCGGCCAATGGAAATATTTCTGTTATTAACTGCCAACCTGTGTCCTGAACGTGTTCTTTATAGGAGGCTTGTGCTGTGTCTGGGAATCTGGAGGGCCATTCAGAGCAGACAAAATGAGAGGGCATTTTTGAACGACCACAAGGTGCAGTATTGCCTCGGTTCTTGTGATGTACGGCACTGCATTTTAATTTTTTTTGAGCCGTCGGAGTTACGATGTTATGTTCTGCTTCGTTAAACAAAGTATAAACGCGGCCCGCGTCATCATCATTGAGAGATATGGCACTCGCTCTTGGAAAGCTGTGCTCAAGCTCTTCCGAAACAGGATCCGGCTGCTCTAATCTAGTCGCCCTTAAGAGCCACCAAACACTACAAGCGCGTTTTTGTAACCCGCGACAATATAGACATTTTACCACTAAGCGTGACCAATCCGAAAACTGTGGTTATCCGGACGCACGTGGCTCTTTTCTTTGTAATTATGCAAAGCCCGCAAGACACAGCTTACCAACAAACAGCTGAAATACGCGTTCTCAGTCGTAGTGCAGGAAACGACAGCACAACCTTAATGAGTTACGCGAAATTGACTGCTCACGAAAAAACGGCCATCGCATTACCGCCATTCTCCCCCAAAGTTAACCCGATAAACGAGGTCGCTAGCCAACTAATCGACGCCAAGAAACTAGCTACATGATTTGGGGTTCAGGATCCATACTCGGAATTTACTTCAGAGCAATTTAGGAGTTTTTTTTGTGTGATCGCAGAAGTCTTTTGTTTTACAGCAAAGCTGTTTTGCGATTGGGTCTGGCCGAGAGTGCGCGAATCTATCTGGTGTCATCAGCAAAGAATCGCACGTCCTCGCTCCAGAGCTAAGATAAAATGCCCTGCAGCTAAAATATAATGACGTCACATTGGCCCTAACATGTCTCTATCAATACTACTAATTTTGTTTAGTTGTCACAGTTAGTTGAGGGGGAAGTAGTAAACGTTTCAGAATTCCCGTTTGCTGTCAATACATGACCGTCTGCGGGCGCATTATGGTTACATAAAACGGCTATAGTATTGTTTTATCAAGACTAGCTCAAACAAATTTTATGACAAATAGTTCAGAATCAATTCAAAGAAAGGTATGTGCACATGCCGCTGTTCGATCCATATCGTAAAGCCCTATTTACAGCGCAATATAGTTACCTTTCAATACAACTTAGCAAGTCTTGCGTCTTCGCAGGAGTGTAAGGGTTCTATTTTTTATGATGAGTACGCATCAATAGTAAATATAGACCTAACAAGATGAATGCAGGCGCACTCTATTTCATTGGGGTGTCGAGCGGTTCAAAGACTGTGTAGTGAGCCTTATTAGTACACTGCTAACGACGGCGTGTACAACTGAACTTTCTTATGCCCTTTTTGTCCGAAAGCGGTGTACGAATCTTGTCCCATTGCGAACAACTTTAAAAGGTGTTTTGGCTAAATAAGGAGGTAAGGACGTAAAAAGGCTGTTATTGTGAACACCTAAAAGGACTGTGTAAGCTGGCTCAATAATCCTAAATAAAGGAGTGGGCAGCAGCGCTACGCGTGACTATGTGGATGAGCCGAGATCACAGCATGAGATACAAACCCACTCTACCTGCACGCGTCCCACTTGACAATCAAATGAATTGAGTAAGATAAAAAGGGGATGCATACGGAGAGCGAGTACATACTTATAAATGAATCTCTTGTTTTTGTTTTCATATCCAGTAGAGAAAAGCCACCCGATAAAGTCGGTGGGCTTGTCGCAAAAATAAAATATTTTAGCGCTAATTTCGGAATTATGCGCCTAAATGTGATCATTTACAAATCAGCATGCGCATTTGCAAAAACTTTTTAATTGCGAGGTAGTTATTATGTTCAATAAGTTATAGAATTTTTTAAAATACTAAACAAATATTTTCTGCCATCTAGACACCTTTCAAGAAGGGTGTTCATCATTTAAACACCCTTTTTGCCAAGAGGGTGTAAAGCTACAAATTAGGGTGTTCGAAAATAAGAGAAAGGATCTAAGAAAAGACCGCTAACTAAGAAAAAGGGTGTAAGAGAACCCCAACTTTGGAGGTGTGTCGTACCCGTGTTCAAAGGTGGACAGAACACTTTCTACAAGCGGAGTATGTTTTGTACCTCACCATGTCTCACACTACATAAATTGGCACAATTTATGACAAGTGAAGCTGTTTAACTAGTTCGGTGGCGTTAGGAAAAAAAGACAGTCAAAAAGAAATGCGTACCCTGTAAAGGGTGCACCACCCCAGATACTCTATTATAACACTGATGCCAGCTTTGGAGCCTTTTAAAGTGTAATCCCAGAAGGCCGAAGCGTATCGCACCTCTTACTATACTACGTTAAAGGTACTAGTCTTTGGGGAATTCTAAACCGCAAGAACATTGGCGCCGCTTGCAGTGGTAGTGCAAGGCTGGAGAAACAGTATAACTGGGGGTCGCCTAGCTTGTTTTTCCGCTATATCCGCTGTCAGTGGGGGGGACGCAGTGGAACGGCCTTGTGAAATCTGGTTAAACTTGGCTTCACCCTCAGCGCCCATCCCAGCTTAGGAAGAACATTGCAAAGCCTAGCAAACGTACCAACACTGTGCAACACCAAAAAACTAGGTCGACGCCATCTGCACTGTTTTTTTTTTCGTAACTGAATACCTATTTCACACCGTTTCAGCACCCTAAAGGAAGCCAAGCGTGTTGGAGTCGGTCGACACCCGTTTCGCCACACAGTGATAGGCGATTTAATTTTAGAAGTTGAAATTGATATGTCACGTGCCCAAGCTACACTTGGGGCATGGGGCGCACCGTAAATGAAAATGAGCGGAAATTGCAGCCGAACAGTTGTTTTTTCTTTTAAACATTTTTTACGAAAAGAGGAGGGTATGAGAAGATGTCTTGTTTCTTTACAGTGCAATTATGCGTGCATGCATAACCTTATTCAATGAACCGCTGAACACCTTTTACACTCTCTTTGAACACCCTAAGAAAAACCAAGGGTGTTGTTGTTGATCAACACTCTTTTTTTTACACAAAATGGAAAAGGGTGTCGAGATTCTAAAAAAGCGGTGTAATCTTCTCCCAACACCCCTGTTCCGCTTATAACATTTTTGGCCAAAAGGGTCTAAAAAATTTAGTGTCAACTATTGGTCTAGGACGTCTTAAAGGCATAAATTCGAAGTCGCTGTCATAAAAGATCACCAGCGGAATGCACGCATTGCCGATGAATAGAACGCAAAGCGCAGTTCCCTTTACACACGAGACTGCAGCTATTCGTTGAAGGCGTTCTATACTCGAGGGTTTTGCGAGCGTCTACATCAAAGAAATCTGGCGCACCAGCAACTCGGGACGATGACGGATTGTGCAGTGGTTCTTCGTATTCAAGGAGGATCGCCCGACGGAACTGAACGAGCGCGAGTTTCGCACGTGAAGATTCCGCATGGGCAACCCGGAGGTATTTGTGAGATTTTTGAACGGCATTTACTTGTATCGTTCAAACCCAGTCGCTAATGATGACAAAAACTTTCAGGTAGTTTGTCATATTTCTGGGTCGTACTCTCGTCTTGTACTATTCGTCTGTGGTGATTCTGGCAGCTGGCTATGTCACAACAGCATAGTGGCGTTCGAAGTGCTGTTGTGACTGCAGGAATGTTTGTCGTTGAGAAAATTGACTTTGTCGTTATGTAACCTAAAAGCGTAAGGGTTCCCGCTAGTTGGTAATTCATTGTCAACACAGCGCGAAAAAGACCAGGGACGAACGAAGACGACAAACAAGCGCTGACTTCCAACTAAAATTTATGTCGTTATGTCGCTATGACATAGAGGTGTCCCGTAACAACAGATGGCTTTCTCGTAACAACCGGTCTTCTGTTGTCCCAGCAAATTTTTTTCGTGCGAAAGGAATTCTTTGTGTGTTTCTGCGGCTTTCCTGCTGTCATTTTATACAGGAAACCGGAATCATGAACGAGCGTTCAGGCGAGTTTGATGAAATGGCGCCCAATAATTACGAAAAAATTCCCTAAATATGGCGGCACCTGCAGCTGAGACTTAAGTCGGCATAAATCAAAGCTGCAGCAAAACCTGGGTGCCACTGCAAAAAAAATGTTGTTGTTCTTGACCCGTGTTTACTAATGCGGTGCAAACCGCTTCTGATATATAAAGTGATGCAATTCACGGTCTGTTGAGTAAGAGCGAAGGGGGTAAGAGAGATTCAACCCGATTTATTTTGCGGACTTACTAATGCTAGCTACCCTTACACACCCCAAAATGAACCATTTTGCAAACAGCCCAAGAATCACCTTACTATAATATAGTGTGGGTTCCGAAAAAAATCACTACAAAGCGCTACTCAGCATTTCAACAACACGCTGCTTCGACGGGCCGCATTTTTAAATTGTTTTAGAGCATTGAAACCATTATCCGCTACACTCAGGTCCCGTTCTCTCGTTTTAGTAACTGGGAGTATAAACGAAGGTCTGAGGGCGATTATGCCTGAGAAAAAAAAGGTAATGACTTCGTGAACCCTTAAAGAATTGAGGGAAAAGTTCAGGTAATGACGTCGTGAGCCCTCACAGAATTGAGGAAAAATTTCACATTTTGGGAACGCATGTCGACACGGCATATTCCTTTCATCTCGAAAGCGCAATTTTGTCGTGGTAAAGTGGCTCGAAATTGAGAGAACAAATCGCTTACGTGCTGGAGAAGCTACATTTTTTAAGAATACAAAATCCTAATAACACAAGGAAGCTATTCATCTCGGGACTAAGCCTGAATCACAAGAACCTTCGTGCTACCCCGGTGCTGCTGTGGTACCCTGCCTTGTCGGTTTTGTTAGGATGAGTTCGCGAAACCACAGCAAAGCGCGTCTGAGAAAAATAATATGTTTGAGGGTAAGTGCTTTCAAGCATTTGTGACCCGGTACCGCTTCTCATACGCCAACGTTTAAAGTGCTCCGTTGCGAAAAATAAACGATGCGATGGGTCTTATAATTTTACTTATTTATGCTTTTGATTTACGAAACTTCTGTCTGCGAGCTTCGTACTCCTCGAAACTTTAATTACCGCGCAGAGTTTTAACTAAGTGCATTTTTTGCGGAAACGCAAAGCCCCTGTAGAAGAAAGGAGTCCGGAGCCGCCAAAAAAGAAAAATTGGCTGTATTTAACTTACACTGAATTGCTTTATACCAACATGGCGTCCGAAGGTTACTCGACTTTCTTCTCTTTCTTCTGTCGACTCATAGCTTCCCCGTGATTCCTCCTCCACTTCATAAATATGAAACATCCTGGCCACCCCCACAAAGAGATGCAGTTCGCAAGCTCCGAACGTTCACCCGTCATTATAGCCGTTCACCCTATCGCCACCCTCCTGGACCCTCTAGCAGACTCTACGACCTAGGTCGTCTCGTGGGAAAAGTTTGGTTTTCAGAAATGCATGTTTACCCTGAGCACACCACCGCTCTTGAACTTCTTTCGGTGACTTGTGGTTTCATGAGACAGCTACGCCATCATCTGACCTGTTCCTTGATGGGGCTAAATGGTGCCTTATCGCAGCTAGCCCCTTGTGCTTTTGGTGTTTGGATGGTAAAGGTCTCCATCGAGACACTCCACTGCTTCCCCACCCCACACGAGGCACCTCGAATAATCTTGGTGACGGTATTGGCAACAACGCGGACCCCGAGCCCACAAACATAAGCTGTATCTAACCGTAGCGATGTGTTTATAGGTTAATGGTGAGAAACCACGAACGGTGGCCGTCAGAGACCACGTCAAGCTCCGGTGGATGGGCTCCGTGTCTGTGTACCTGGCAGGGAGCTCCGGGACCTCTCGCGGTATCAGGGTAACCCGAAAGAAGAACGTACTCCCGTCCCCTGCTTCTATACTATAGCTTATGGTATTTTCTAAACCTTCCCCGGCAGACGTGACCGGTCTCTGAAAAGGGGCTGCACCGAAGTAGCATTCCCTTCTTTTACAAGTATACCTGTTTCCAAACCAGACAACTACGTGCGTTTCCTAGTCATTAAGTCCCTCAAAAAAGAAAAGCCTCACACCTCACAGTCCGCGTTCCTCATATCAAAATTTCTGGAAAGTCTAATCGCGCCTTCATACAAAGCTGAGAAACAACGATCTGTAAAGTTCTTGTGAAAGTCACCACCGGGCTTCAGGCCACCAAACTCCTGAGCCAAAACTAAATTGCCGATGTGGACATCAAGGTCACGCCCCACCGTGGCCTCAACAGCTCGCAAGGCGTGATCTCGAAGCCAGATCTGGCAAACGAGACAGACGCCGATCTCCTTGAAGGCCTGCAAAACCAAGGTGCCATGGCCGCTCGGCGCATTACCACCCGAAGAGATGACAAGCAAATACCAACTAGGCACATAATCCTCACGTTTGACCGGCCCATTCTTCCAGATCCCATAAACGCAGGCTTTATCCCGTGCTTCGTCCGAGCGTACATCCCGAATCCACGGCTCTGTTACAAGTGCCAAAGGTTCCAGCAAGGTACTCACTCGTGTCGCGGCCCACTAACCTGCGCCAAGTGCGCGCCACATGATAATCCAACTAATAACTGTCCTTCAAATCAACTCCTCTGAATCAGTTGTCAAGGACCTCACGCCGCATATTCGGGAACCTGCGAGAAGTTCAAACTTGAGAAGCAAATGTTCAATATCAAGGTAACCGAAAACGTCACCTACACAGAGGCGCGAAAGTGGTTCGCCTTTTTCCCCCTGGGGAGATACGCCGACGGGGCACACAGCGGGGCGGAGTGGCGTCTCGTTTCGGCGGGAACCCAGTACCGCGGGTCGGACCTGGTCCCACCCCCGACCCTCATCGGTTTGACTCAGGCAGCCCAATCCGTCACCACAGCGCTTCCTGAGCCAGCAGCGGCTTTGGTGGCAACAGTCACCGTAGGGACCGAGGCCCCTCTGGTCCCTCCTTTCTAACCCTCCCTTCTTCCACTGGAGGCTGTGGAGGCGATAGCCACAGAGGGTCCCACATCGGCTTCCACCGCGCATCGGCTTCCATCGGCACCTCCCGTGCCACCTGTACACCTTCGGCGATAGCGGCTCAGAAAACGAAAGGCACCCGAACGGGTGCCAAGTTCAAGGAGCCTGGTTCATCGAGCACCCCGAGGATATCCGAGGATGAGATTGACGTGGGACCGTTTCTTTCTTTTTCGCAGCGGAACGAACGGATCCCGGCACCCAAACCTGTAGGGAGGCCGAAAAAGCCTCCTCCGAGAGTCCAAGCGCCGAAAAGTGATACATAAACAACACACTCCTATAGCTCCGGACACTTCATAATGGGAAGAGAAAGCATAATCCAATGAAAATACAGTGGCCTTCTTAAAAATCTTGGCGATGTATACGAAATACTGCATGCTAATCAGCCAAGTGTAATGTGTGTACAGGAAACACAATTGAATTTCAATCACACACATTTCTTGAATAGGTACATGGTGTTCAGAAAGCAGAGGGATAGCTGCACTCACTCTTGTGGCAGAATGGCCATAACCTCCCGGAAATCCTTAGCATGTCACCCTGTCACTCTGAACCCTGTCGTTGAGGTTGTAGCAATTAGAACAATATTATATAATAGGTTGATAACAGTGTGCTCGATATTCATTCCTCCTTATCTTGCACTTTCAAGCTCTGACTTAGAGGCACTGGTTGACCAGCTGCCCGAACCACACATCCTCACAGGTGATTTTAAAGCGCACAATTCTCTTTCGGCTCTTCTCGCACGGATACCCGAGGTCGCCTGAGACTTCTCGCTTCTGAGACTTTTTAACATCCTCTGGAGCATGCCTTTTCAACAAGCAACAGCGTACATACTATAACATAGAACACAACTCGCACTCGTTATTTGACTTGACCATTGGCCCCGCAATTCTCTTTCCTTGTCTCGAGTGGGGTGTGGGCACTGCACCATGCGGCAGTGACCACTTCCCCAACTCACTACCATATATCGGTAAAGGCATATGCAGTCCATCTTCCCAGAACAGGTTCAATGAAGCAAGAGCAAACTGGAATACGTTTACAGAGACATCCAAACTACACTACACAACCATAAGGCACCTACACGTAGAAGAAGCCGTTCAACTACTCATGGCGCACATCGTCGACGCCGCCGAAAAGTCAATTCTCCACGCCTCTTGCTCCGCTCAATCAGAGGAGGCCGTATTGGAATGAGGACTCTAGGCGGGCGCGAGAAGTCGGAACAATGCGGGGGGGTATCCTTCGTCGGTACTCCACGTCGGGTTACCTTCTCCTGTTCAAACGGGCAAAAGCGTTTGGAAAACGAGGGCATCTTCAGGCCCAGCGAGATAGTTGGCGCTCATTCATAACACCCATTAACTCATACACCGACAGACACAGTCTGGACACGTATACGAAAACTCAAAGGACATCAGACACACAGCCTGCCCCTGGTTAGCACAACAGAGGACACACTGGAATACCTAGCTAACGCACTCGCACAACACGTCCAACACGTATCCAGTTCAGCACACTACACGAACCCTTTCCTGAAGTGTAAAGATTCTACGAAAAGAAGTCCCTACACCACAGCAACAAATCAAGGATTCTTACAACTCCCTATTTTCTCTACATGAGCTGAGGACTGCTCTGAGCAGGTGTAAACCCTCGACTCCAGGCCCAGACAACATTACATACACAGTGTTACAACACCTACATACACACACACACACTTGAAACAGTCCTACACCTCTACAACAAAATATGGCTTCCGGGGCACACTCCGAAGTCTTGGAGGGAGGCCATAGTAGTGGCTTTCCCGAAGGAGGGGAAGGACCCAACCTCTCCCGCCAGTTATCGGCCCATCGCCCTTACAAGCTGCCTGTGCAAGCTCTTCCAGAAGAAGGTAAACAGGAGACGTGTACTTTCTTGAGTACACCGGCCTTCTCGAGAGGTGCCAGGCAGGCTTCAGAGCGGGCCGATCCACGAAGGACCAATTCGTGGCACTTGAATCATATATCAAGGATGCCTTCTTTCACAACCAGTTCTGTACGTTGTTTTTCGACATCGAGAAGGCCTATGACACTGGTGGGAATTACGGAATATTTAGTGACCTTAAGCCGTTCGGTGTCTCGGGTAACATGTTAAACACCCTTATGAGTTCTTGTTGGAGGGAACCTTTCGCGTGAGAGTCAGTAGTGCACTCTCAAGGGTTCACGTGCAAGAAAATGGCGTTCCACAAGGTGGAGTGTTAAGCTGCACTGTTTTTATAATTGAAATGAACTCGCTTCAAAAAGCACTGCCACCCGCAATCTCTTATTTCATGTATTTAGAGGACGTCCAGATATCATTTAAATCATGTAATAGGTCAATTTTCTTACGTCCAGTCTAGCTTGGAGTCAAGAAAACTGCCGACTGTGCAGCCAAGAATGCTTTTAAACATAATCCTGCAAAAATCTCTTGCGTTGTGTTCTCTAGTAAGCGCGGGGTCCATCCGGACCCAGACATTACTCCTAAAGGCGTGTCGCCTCCTGAGAACAAGGAGCACAAGTTTTTAGGTGTTGTGTTTGACCAGAAACTCAAGTTAATTCTCTACATCAAGGAACTTCAACATAATGTCTCAAAACAATGGATATCCTTAAGGTCCTCTCACACCAATCGTATCGGGCCGCCAAAGAACTCCTGCTACGCCTCTATACTTGTTTGGTTGGGTCTCGTTGGGACTATGGCAGTGTGGTGTATGGGTCGGCGACAATAACAGAATTAAGAATGCTCGACTCAGTGCTGCACTTGGGTCTTTGCCTTGTGTCGGGTGCTTTCCGCACTAGCCCCGTCTAAAGTTTGTATGTTGAGCGTAAAAAGTGGTGCCTTGAGAACCAGCAAACGTGCATGGACTTGCTCTACACTTTAAAATTTCATCGCTGAATAACCATGCTTTTAAACGTGTTTTTAATGATACATCCACATATCCACTGTTTGTAAATCCGCCCGTCTGTTCTTTGCCGTTCTCACTTAGGGTGAGATAGGAATTTTTGGGTTTCAACATCTCTTTTTAGACATATACACATCTTCTTTTACTGACGTTTTACCACCGTGGCTACTTCGACCTGTATCTTTTGACTTGTCATTCATACAAAATTTATAAAACCAGGGTACACCAAACTGTTTTTTCGCCGCACGTCTTGTCTCTGCAGTATAAGTATTAATGTGCAGCGTTTTATAGTGACGCATCAATACCTGCAACCATTGTGTCTTGCGCTGCTCATGGGCCAAACTTTGATGCATGCAGAACCATGAGCACTTACACCACAGTTTACTCAGCGGAAGGATGTGGCATCTTACTCATTGCACAGCAGATTCTTGAACACGTAATTCCAAAGTCCTTCATATATATACTGATTCCTTGAGCGTTGTGCGCGCATTGGCATCACACTGCGTGCATAAACAGAATTATCAATATGGTCCTCAACACTATCCTGTCAAAATATGCTCGAAACCTCTTTCTGGTCTTGTGCTGGGCTCCAGGTCGCACTGGAACCGCTGGCATTGTGGTTGCTGATAAGAGGGACGATGCCGCCGCGCTCAGGAACACAGTACACATAACAACACTACCACATAGTTACCTTAAACCACAAATTGGACAACACCTTCGTAACAAATGGCAAGGAAAATGCAATGAACAGACAGAAAACAAGCTACATGTAATAAAGCCCCGCTTGGGGCGATAGAGAACTGACTCGCACAACCGACACACCGATGTGGCCTTAGCAAGGTTGCGGATAGGCCACACACACGCAACACACTCACCTGATCACTGAATTTCCAAGACCCATGAGCAGCGGGTGTAGAGAGGGCCTATCCGTAATATATATACTCATGCAATGCCAGGCACTAGGAACAACACGACACTAAAACTTTGCACAGCTATACAGACAACACATTCCACTACACCCATAGTACTTTTTAGGAGGCGCCCCTATAATCACCCACAAACGTGCTTTTAAGTTTCTCAGCGATATCGAGTTCGCACACCTCGCCACTTACCATGCATGTTAAACCCCTGGCCTCTTACACCAGTCATCTTCATTGCCTTTTATGTCATTTCACGTATATGTGTCGTAAATGTTTTACACTTGCTATCATTTCCTCATAAAACAACTTTTCCCTGGCGCTCTTTGCCCTTAGTCGGCCTTGCGCCTTATAAACCCAACCATCATCATCATTTACTGCTCCAGTCTTGGCTCACTCTTTGTAGGGATCATTTCTGCTGGGAACTCTTAGACTGTACTTTTGAAGATTATATACCTTGGAACCTATGAATTCTCGCAAGTTCTTTACGTTTTGACCTAGGCCCGGTGAACATTGTTCGCTTTGAGTACTGCTCACTGTCACAATAGTGTCGGAGTCTGTTAGAAGCTTGGTGTCATTGTCGCGGAGTTTATCCGCCGCTGTCGTCGCGTTTCCAGTGTTTGTGAGATGCGCTAATTTTCTTTTGGTCATCTGGCGCCTTTGCTTCAGAAATCTCTACCTGTCAAAAGGCCCCAATGGCTCAAGAACTTAGCCCGCAGCCTTGTACTTGGTGCTCACTTGCAACACGCAGACATCTGAAGCAAGTAGCGATGAACTGAGCAAAGACGAGGTCCTGGGAAACACCTACCGAAGATTGAGTTAAGTGCAACCACACAGTTGTTTCTGAGGTGTCGAGGCAACTCTCCTGTCATGAGGGAGGAGGAATGCCTTTAATGCTGAGAAGTCAGCCTGGCAGCGAGCTTGGTTCGCTACTCCACATGAACAAAAGAGGTGCGAAAGTGAAAGGAAGCGAAAATACAAAAACTCATACAGACACTGCAAACACAAATAAGTACACACAAACTGACAGACGCAGGATCGCGCATGCAGCACACGCACAGTGATATAGTTAAGGCAAACGTTCACAGGATTTTGTTCAGGCCGGAGTCATGGAGAAATGACACCAAGGCCCGTGTAATCCGTGTTGCCGCGGCAGTTGACTGCCATGGGCCAGTGGCTTCGCAAAGTTTCAGTGGTGCATCAGCACGCAGTCCCAAAGTCGTCTTGAAGGTGTCGTAACAAGGACACACACACAGTACATGTTCTATGTCCTCGCGAACACGGCATATGTGACAGTGAGGGGAGGAGAGTCAGCGCATCTTGCACAGGCGGCGGCCGGTAGAATTCATGTCGGGGCGGATGCGGGGAACAACTTCTTCGTCGCGCTTATACAGGCCACACGGCATTCGTAAACTTCAGGTGGGATCTATTCTGTACAACAACTGATAATTGTTTGATTCATCCATCCATATTGAGAGTTGTAACTGCCGCGCCACGAAGTGCGCACGTGCCACGGCGTCATGTCGAGAGAAAGGAATCGGGATGATGACCTGAGATTGGGTGTGGCCCGCGTAAGCTGTTTCGTCAGCCCCCATAATGTAACGTTAGCCACTGTAACACTACCCCGTGAAGCAAGCTGGCAGACTGTGTATGCAGGGTGTGCATTTCGTGGGCCAATCGTTCGCGCGGAAATTATGCTAGTTGTTGAAGTGCCGCCCGTGAATCTGCGAAAATCACCCACACAGAAGGTTATCGCCCAATAATGTGCTGCAAAGCGGAGCGCAAGGCAGCAAGTTCTGAGGATGTCGAAGTTTTGTGGCTTAACCTGGCCGCAATTGTAGTCCGCGTAGATGGAACCCAGATTCCAATCGCAGATGAAGTAGCCATTGCCGATGCATAGGTGTATATATGCTGTTGGATACGGTAGCAATTCCACATGTGCTCTAGAGTGAAGTACTTTAGAGCTGCAATTGGCAACCTTGACTTATTGCTGATGCCTGGTACTGTGGTGACAATTCGCCAGGGGGAGTACATCCAGGGCGGGAGATGAAGCGGCGCGCAGTACGTCTGACACCAGGGTGGTAGAGTGTCTTGCACCTTTAAGGCGGAGCTAGAGCTCAGCGGATGTGCATGGGCCCTAGTCGCCAACCGCAATTTAGGCGAAGTTGCTCCTCCTTGATGGGTGCACTGGATAACAAGTGCCTTGACTCTCGTATGGTCTTCCAGCGTAGAAGTTGTTTTCGGAAGGCCAAGACAAAACCGCACTGCTCGGGACTGCATATTTTCTAACAGCCTTGTGTTGGCCTTGGAAAGAGGGCCGAGTGCTGGGAGACTGTATCCGAGCAGTCCTTCGCAAAGTGCTGTGTATAAACGTAGGAGGGGCCCAATAGAACATCCTACTAAGCGGCGGGTCAGCATGCGTAACACCTGAGCAAAGGAGTCCAGCCTCTTCTTTTAGGAGACTAACGTGAGGGGACCACATCAGTGACCTATCAAGTGTTACGCCCAGGAATCGGGGAGAGTCGACGAAGGGTATAGCCACCCCTGCCGCTGAAAGGTTCAAGCGGGAGACCGCCCCTGGTGAAGGCTATTGCCGTACATATCCTAGCCAAGATTTCGAGGCTGCGTCTTGTAAAAGTCCGCTATTGAATTGGTGGGTTTTTGAAGGCGAGCTCGTGAAACTCGCCTGTTTCTGCCAGAGCTCTAGATACAGATATTATCGGCACAGAGTGATATTTCAACAGTGCGAAGCACGCACCTCTCAATTCCAATGAGGCTGATATTAAATAGAGTCGGCCTTAAAACGCCTCCCTGTGGCACACCTCGCGTTGCATTGTGAGAGGCTGTTTCACCGTTCTTCGTGGACTTAAAGACGGATCTGTCAGGTAGATAATCAGATATCCACGCATACATGCGACCTCCGATGCCTACGACTCTAATGCAGATTTTAATGTCCCATGTGCCACGCAGTCAAACGCTGCTTTTGACAAGGGCAAGCACGTTGTCGAGGCTGCTTCGAGACTATCTAAAGCCAGTCATTTTTGGGGCATACACGTTTGGCTTTGTCAAGTCCCAGTCTAGGCGACCAAGGACAATTTTCTCCGTCAGCTTCCCAATGCAGCTCAGGAGTGAAATGTGCCGGTAGGATTCAATTTCCGTATGGATTTTGCCGGGTTTGAGTACAGGAACAAGGCGACCGCGTTTCCAGACAGGTTCGAGGCGGCCCATTTCCCAGCTGTGGTTGTATGGGCCGAGAAGAAGGCGCTTAGCGTTGTCTCCAAGGTGCGACAAAGCTGCATAGCTGATTCCATCTGGACCCGGGGCAGAAGCCTTGTTCACGGAAGACAAGGCGGAGTAGTTCTGCCATTGTGAATGGCTTGTCCATAACGGTCAGATTTGTAGGGGCCAGAGAGACAGCTGTCAGGCTGGCAGGTAAGATTGGAGCCGACAAGGCTGTGACCTTGGCGGGTCTGTCGCAAAACGATAGAGTAGAAAGGGTGCAGAGCAGTAAGGGGTGCCCGTAGGCTACATACTAAGCTCCAAATCCTTGTGAGAGGTTTTCGGGGGTCTAGTTTTCAGCAGAAAGACTGCAAATTCCCGCTGAGCCAATTTCTTCATATGTCGCTGTACGTGCCTCTGTGCGCGTCTAGCGGCTTTTATATATTCCGATCTTCACGTTTTGCGAGCATGCCTTTCAGCCCTGCGACGCATCGCGCAGAAACTTTGATACTCCGCATCGGCCACATAAGCTTCGAGGGTAGACGGAAAAACTTTATGCAGGAACTTTTTGCCCGTGTCATGGCGTCTATTAGGTCGCTGTACGATTCCAAGTTCCCAACGAGCTCCTCAAAAAGATAACAATATAGAGACCAGTCCGGGCAACAAATGTGTCGATTCAATGGCCCTCCGCATAGACCATCAAGCAGGATATATGTAGGCAGGTCAGCGCTTACATGTGGCTGGATGCCAACGTACCACTGGGCCCTACATGAAACTCCGAGGGAGAGCATGGTGACATCGAGTATGCTCGATACTGCGCCCCTGCTGAACGTGGGTTCGCCAGTATTAATAACAGTTAAACCGTTACGGCTAGCCGCTTCAAAGAGGCGCCTGCCTCTCATTGTGGTCTTAATGCTGCCCCACGAGGGATGGTGCGCGTTAAAATCTCCAGTGAACACGTGCAGTGCCGGTGTGGAGCGTGCGATGTGCTCGACACCATCTACGCTAAATGCAGCATCAGGTGGAACGTATGCCGCGATAAGGGCAAACTGCTGCGCATAACTTTTAATAGTCATTGCGACACACTCGTTTGTGTCATTTGGACTTCCCAAAGGTGGTTGGCTCCAATCAGAAAATTAATTCTAGGTACAGAATCCATTCCCGGCCGGAACATTTTGTCCGCAATAGGCTCACCACTGGTTTCGATCGAAGTAACAAAGTCCGTGGGTAATTTTACTATGCTATTGCAACTTAAGGGAACTACAATTGCCTCTACAGGGAACACATCATCGCTGTATTTACTCCGTAAGAACACATGCACAGTACGGCATTCTTTTTCCGAAGACTTATCGTTACCGAACGTGTAAACATACAGGCTCGTCTTCCGAAGCTCTCTAAAGCAAAGGGTACGGGAGACATCTTTGCGTATGAAGGAGCGCTGGCTCCCGCCATCCACTATACCCCGGATGAACGCGCATTGTTGTTCAGTTCCCATAATAAGAGCATGCAATTCTGCAGCAGTACTTCCGGTTCGAGAAGAGGCCGAGTGTGGCAGTGCAGGTTGGTGGCGTCCAATCCCCGCATTCTGTATGTCCCGCTGCGGTGCCAGCCAGGAAGGCACACCGATGCCACATGTATGCCAGTCCAGTTCCCGCATTTGACGGCAAGAACGCAATCTTTAGAAAGATGTCGTGTCCTGGTGCAACGAAAGCATGGCCTTTCGGCTGTCAATCTTCTCACCTTATTCTGATGGCTGTTGCTTCTATCACACTGTTCCGTAGAATGATTGCCTGAGCCACAACATAGACAGATTTGCTTGTTCGAAAGGGTAGAAATAAGCACAGCGGCGCTGGTAGCATGTCCAAACTTTGCACTTCCTCGTTAACTATGGTGTGAGCTTGTTTCCTTCTGATTGCTATCGCACTTCTCTCTCTACACTCCACCACAATCTGAAGGTCCACTAAAAGGGCATGAAGCTCACCATCAAAAGACGTGGACAATGCCGTTGTTCTGTCCACGGAGGACGCGTCCCCTGTGGTAGTTGAACTCTGCAAAGTATGAGCCATTTGTCAGTGGTAAGCAAGGTCAATATCCGGCGGCAAGGATCTTAGAAGAATGTCCATCATCATAGCACATACGTAGCTGAAGAAATCTTCAACGCAGCCAGTCCACGCGCGTGACATTGCACGTGGTACAGAAGCCACCGTAGTCCACCGATATCGTTAGAGGACACTATCGAAGGGAGCGATCGCAGCTGTCTCAGAAGTTCTCGCACGATGCGGCGTGTGTCCCCGAAGCGTCGAGAAAGAAGTTCCACGGCCTCGTCGTAGCGGTCCTCCGTCGCTTGCAGTCCAGCGATAGAATCTGCCGCAAGACCACTCAGAAGAGACCGAAGATATCGAAACTTTCCTCCTTTGGTTAGGCAATGGTTGTCATGCACGGATGCCTTATACGGCGTAGAAACGCTGAACCACTGGCACAACTCACCGCTGAACGTTTGCAGCTGTAGGGTGGCGAGCCTCACCGAGCTTTCATGGCAATGATACCCATTGCAATGAGGACCATGCACTGGTAGAGGCGCTGGGACTGTCGACATCTGCCGGCTTTGTCCTTTCTGCAGTAAGGCACCCTTAGCCTTCAGCTGTCCCATCATGCCTTTCGCGGCGTCCTCGTATTTCATCACCGTGACACACTCTGCCGCAAGATCTTTTTCTAATATTTTTTTTCTCAGGGTCTGCGGTCAGCGTGCTCAACTCTTCATAGTTAAAATGCAGTCGTTGTGTCAGCGTGCCGAGTCTCCAAATCGGCAGTATCCATAACAGCCTTCGCTTCGTTGATAAGCCGTGTGCTCTGCTGCCGCCGGGCCGTTCTCTTTTCTTTTAGCTTGTGCATGCTATACCGCAGGCTCGTTCACCTTGTCGCACTGTTGCCGCTTTCACTCTGCTTGCTCCCTTACCCGTCGGCTTGGTGGGTGCAACTTCAATCCCGGGTTTCAGCACCTTAAGATGTGGAAGAAAGGAGGTCGAAGCCGCCGGAAAGAAAGAATGACTGTATATACATTACACTGAATCGCTTTATACCAAAATGGCATCCGGAGGTTCCTCGTCTTCCTTTTTTTTCTTCTGTTGACTCACAGCTTCCCCGTGATGCATCCTCTTCTTTATAAAAATGTCACTGCCCCAGTTGTGTAACCCCTTGCGTTTGCTCAAAAGTGCACAATTGGCGGAGTTAACACACCTATCCTTTATAATAGCGCTGACAGGGGTAAAGGGTCGAACGGGAATATTAAACAAAAAATACAAAATTAAAATATTGAACGTAGGAACGAGCAGTATGGATCCCGCACAAAAAGAACACAAAAACTAAAACGCCCGATTTGGAACGGCCGAATCGAGTCTAAAAGTTGTGAAAGCAGACAAACCCTGTAACACCCTAAGTGCATTTGCACAGAACTTCATTACTGACGGAGTAAATGGGCTGATTCGTTATAATAACGTTCAGGCACATATTCGGCGAGAAGAAGTAACGGACAACTAAGTACGATTACATAACTTGAAGCATTTCACCAATTTTAGCCGAACCTAGCTCTAAAAATTAGAAGAAACACAACCGGCGTAACAACGCTGCTCACTAATAGACAATGCTGTGACCTTCTGCACCTTTTTATTTTGAAGTGTTACGACGAATTTATTAGATACTTGTGTTGCCAACAAGCAGCTGTTGTATTTCATCAAGATGGCAAGGTGGGCGAGCGCGACGCTGATGAAAGTCTGTCGTAATGGGAACTGCACCGGGTGGTGCAGTAGTTCTAGCCAAGGCAGAGCAGGTGTTACTGGCCTAGTCACTGATATATGGAGTACATGGGCTTGGCTAGGGGTGCAAGAGCTCAGTACAGTTCAAGGTCTAGTCGAAAACATGGTCAGCAGCGCCACCGGGTTATCGTAGGCCAATGCGGCGAGAAGAAGCACTACAACCAGTTTCTCAACTGCGTTCCATCCAATGGGTGTCAGTATCCTACACTGAGGGAAAGTAGGGCAAGTTTCGAGGGCTGCTGTAGTTTTATGAACAAACCAGTGCACGCAAATTGTTTTTCGCCTCGACAATGTTTTAACGTAGGTTGTTTGTGCACACTTTTTATTTCTCAATTGACTTTTTGTGCACGCTAGCCGCTACAAAAGCGGTTACGTTTGCGCACACCTTGGAAGAGATGGCACTTAAAACAGAGCAATAGAGACGGTTGAAAAATGCATAAGAATAAACCATGTAAAAGTAAACCTTAGGTTGAAATAAACATTCGTTAGGTGTGAACACAACAAGCCTCTTGAAAACCGGCGCGCTGTGAGCATGCTGAATACTGAGGCATGCCGCCTTAGTCTTACACCAGTCCACCACAACTTGTATAAGTCAATTTTAAACGACAAAATTATTGCTGTGAGCTTCCTTGCTAACTCGCGTAATTTTTAAATCGTTAAAAGTTTTAAACGCTCATTCTCGTCGAACACTTTCAAACTCCGGCCCCTGTGTAGCAGGTGTGGGGAGGGCCTATCCGTAGTCCACATACTCATACAATGCAAGGCACTTGACACAACACGACACAAACACTTCATAGAACTCTACAGACAACATATTCCCCTACACCCATCGTTGTATCTGGGTGACGATGCCATGGCTTCTGTGAAACGCCTTTTTAAGTATTTGTCGGATGTTAAGTTTTTAAACCTCATTTCCTATCACGCATAATCAAATCTGGCCCTATACACCAGCCATCACCATTATCTTTATTGACCTTACTATGTATATTTTACACATTTTATACTTACCTTTTGTGGTAATCACTTCTTTTCATTAAATGACTTCTCTGGCGCTCTTTGCACTCGTCGGCCTTGCGCCATTAAACACCAACCATCATCATCAAACTCCGGCGAACGTTTTCTCAGTGTTTAATCATTAAACAGATTGTGTGAGAGGTGGTAGCGAAAAAACCACATCAGTACCTTCAGCCCCCCACGTACGTATCCAGACGAATGGGTAACACCAAGAAAATTGGTGAACCGTATTCCCAGGCTATTTTCTTATAACCTGTGGTACCGGGGTTCTTGCACCCGGCCGCGGTTCCCCAGAGAGACACTGAGCCCCCTCGATCACACCTTTACTGTGAGTGCCGCTCCGCCAAGGTCCACTGCCCAGCCCAGTCCGCCATGTTCCGTCCTAGCTCGTCCCGCGCCACCTCTTCATCCTCAGCCGGCACATGTCCATCCCGTGGGATTGTCCCCCGCCACTATTGCCGGATTACCACACTCTCCTCCCCTCCGAAGAAAAGGCCGACGCTGGCTGCCCTCGGCTGCAGTCGTCGGCACTCTCGAGGGACTCCCACGGCTCAGCCCGGATGGCAGTAGACCGGTGCCACAGGTGGCCTCCTAAGACCCGGGGGTCCTTGCAGAAGGTCCAAACGTGGCAAGGTCCTGTCCGCGGGCCTTGCTCCGCGGGGGTGGTGCCCGGCGCAGTCGTCAGCAGCTGTCCGCCTCGAGCTCCTGCTTCATCTTGGCGAACTCCTCCTTGGTCATGGAGCCCTCGCCCTCGCCGAGCTTCTGGAGCTTCTCCCGCGAGGCGTCGAAGTCCGGCCGCGGAGGGGCCGGGGGAACGATCATCCCAGCGTAGTCCTCGCTCTCCTCCAGGGCGTCATGGAGCCAGATGAACTCCTCGTGCTGCCGAAGCACAGAGAACTCCGGCTTCTGGAAGTCCGACAGCGTCGTCTTGGTGTGGACAGTGAACTTGACCTTGTCCCTCTCGCTGAGGGCATCCGAGATGTCCACCACCAGAGACTGGTCCGCCAGGTCGATCGTGTCTGACCGCATCCTCAGCGAGCTGTCGGTCACGTCTGCCGTGTCATCGCTGCCGTCCTGAAGAGTCATCATCACTGGGCGCTGGCCGGCACAGCGACGACGCAGTCCACCGAAATCATGCACGACCCAAAGCAGCGACCGCTCCGAGCCGGCCTCGCTGCTTCCTCCGTTCGAAAACGCCCACTCACCATGTCCTGTGCGACTGCATTCTGGGCGGGAAGAAGACCACAGTGCCCTTCCCAGGAACCACGGCCGGCCCCACGTTCAGGGCGCCAAATGTGGTACCGGGGTTCTTGCACCCGGCCGCGGTTCCCCAGAGAGACACTGAGCCCCCTCGATCACACCTTTACTGTGAGTGCCGCTCCGCCAAGGTCCACTGCCCAGCCCAGTCCGCCATGTTCCGCCCTAGCTCGTCCCGCGCCACCTCTTCATCCTCAGCCGGCACATGTCCATCCCGTGGGATTGTCCCCCGCCACTATTGCCGGATTACCACAAACCATAAAATATAGGATAGCTCTGCTCGACTTTTCTGTTTTCGCCCTTTGTTAAATTTTTGCCGTTTCGTACAGGCAGCACTTGCGTACAAGCATCACATGACTTGTAGCTTTTCGCATTGAGTATGCCACTGTAATCTTCTGTTTCTTCTGCTAATTGCGTATGCTGCAGTAATCGCGCCAAATATTGTATTTATCTTCTTTATTTTAATGTTGCGATTGAGAATATTACTGGTAATTATGTATAACAAACCCTACAGCTATGCCGCATGCAGAATGTGGGTATATTTAGAGGTAAGTGAATAAAAGAAATCAATAGAAAGCAAATAAATAAATACTGTGTGAAGTATTAAATAAACAAATACCTGAATAAGCAAATATGCATATGTAATGAAATGAACAAGGCCCTCAAATTTACACCCCAGCCAGCAACGGGCGTCGATCTTGCAGGGAGCCCATCGAGACAGACGCAGAGATTACGGAAGCAAGCAGCAAGTCTGCCGAAACCGACTAGGGGCGCCAGCTAACGAAAGGCGATTTCCATGCCAACAAACTGACCGCCATCTTCCACCTCGCTGCATAAAAATTGAAAAGAATGCGTGAATACCTCAACTTTTCACTGAAACCAAAAACCGCAACGAATTAGGTTTCGGCTTTGCTCCTGAACGAAATCAAAATTACGTTCCGTTATTCCTTTCGCTCTGGCTACAAATATAGGTTTTCTTCTTGCTTTTCGACTCTTGGATTCGTTCCTTTGCGGCACTCTGGTTTCAGATACCTTTTTTGGTTGGGCGACAAACAAAATAATTAGTACACGCGACATTACAGGTATACGTTGTTGCGCGTATGGTAAATTTCACTGAATTTCATTCGTTGCTCATTTATTTATAGTGCTTATACAATTTTTTTCACCCCGCTATATTCAGAAAAATTTTGAACTTGAAAATTGGAATAGAAAGTTGCAAACATTTTGAACAAGGCATGGTCGTTTGAATCCAGCGTACTGAAAAAGCATGCCCTTTGCATTCCTTACTCATGCGCACCGGGGCAATTTCAAGGCGACATCTTTTTCGCACAATTGAAGGCGGCGAATTAAGCTGGTCTGAGTGTATCAGCGCACAGACATTTGAATAAAGTATTGTGTTTGACATCTGAAAAAGCCTATGGTAACATGCAAAAAGTGGGCGGTATTGGGGTCAGCGGAATTGCTAGAACTTTGCGCTATGCGACAAAACAGCGAGTCCTAATGTTGTTAGGGCATATTGATGACGACGTACCCCTAAATGTAACGACAAAGACAATTAGGTGACAGACTTTGTGCCTTAGTGCAAAGATACTGTGATAGCGACGAATTTTGAGACTAGAATCTCGTCTTGTCTGCGTCGTTGGCTAGACACCGATCGATGCAAAGTAGAGCCAGTGCTGGAACCACCAGAAACAGCTTGTTAACTAAGAGAATTAAGACGGCAGGCCTAATTGGTAAATGATGCAGAGATAAAGCGGCACAAGCAACAACAATCGCAAACCAAATGCTCCCTCAGAAACATAGAAAGGACACAGCAGGGCAATTTTAATTTAGACAACGCGCTGCACGGCCGGGAAAGCTAAACTTGGCGCCATGGCTGCTAGTTCTTTTTTAAGGCACGCTATCTCTAAATTGTTGCGGCTGCGGAAGAAAGCAAATTTCGTCGCAATATTGTAACGCTCTGGATTCTGCGGTGAGATAAAGGAAAGAGTTATTGCACGCTTAGTGGCAAACAGTGTTCGATGTAAATAGTGGCAGCTCCACAGAAAAAAACTGCGAACTGTAAGGCTGAAGAACACTGGGCATGTTAACACCAGCATATCAAGATAAAAATTTCTGAAAAATGCTTTATCACCCTAGTAAAAAGATGAGCGAAGTCATCAAATCCACCGTTTTGTTATAGCAAAGGCGAGCTGAATTAAGCGAACGCGAAAAGCTTCAAAAGGCAAATGAATTGAAATTTGAGTGTGGGTTATAGGTTAAAAAAACAGAAAATAAATCGGTAAGCAACATAAAAATGTAGCGCACCCATGCTCGATTGCGCTTCCACAGCTCTCACACGAACGCACCATAAAGACGAAGCAATCGGACTCAAGGCCACAACGGCCACGTTGACTCCCGGCTAACAGAAAATGTCCAAATTATCTTTGGTTGAAGGAGCGTGGCTGAATCTCACGTTAAAAACAGGGGTCCGATTCAACCGCAAGAAAAACAGCAGAAATATGAAACAAACAAAGCACGTGAGATACCAAGGCTGGCGAAAAAATACCTCAGAATCCCCTGTGTGTTACCGCTGTAAAAAAGAAAACTGTTCCGAATGCTTCACTTATCATTTGCTTAGTGATCAACATTCACTGGTTTCATTCTTTGTTACTCACAACAGCGCAGGCACAAGCGCTGTTGTGTCTACAGAAGCAGTCCTTTCGATGTCAGGGATGTCGCTTTTACCCTTTGCCATCATCGTTTTAGCGTTGTTTATGGTGTATCTAGGGCATCGAAGAGAACCTATCATGGCGTTTCGTAAAGGCGGACGAATGTCCCGGCGGACAAATCTAACACCCAACATTAGGCAACCTGCATCTAACTGCCCGCAATTCCCTTCTCTCAAAAACCACGTGGAGGCAGTCTTCGGCGTCTTCGAGGCCGAGCCATTTACCCCCGTTTCTAGCTGGCGTGAACTTGTGATGTCCGGAGCGGCTACGATGAGAAGAAGGGTCCGTGCTTTCTTTAGACTTAACGTAATTTTATATTGGCTCCTGGGAACCATTATCAGCGTCTTGCTGACTGTGAAAGAAATGTGTCGAACTTTTAAAGATGGAAGCCTTCTGCGTCTTGTTACGGAAAAAGGTGGCGGCGTTGTTTTGACCGCCTCGCAATATTGCCACTAAAATGAAATGAAATTACGATATGAAATAATGGTGCGTATCTGCTCACTGTGCTGCACATGTCATTGAAAGACCACAGCCTTGAGCCACCCGTGCCAGGCTGCCATTTAAACTCCTCTATTCTCTCCTCGCCCACGTCTCAGGACCTTTGTCCTTCTTTCCATGCTCCCAGAATAAACCCGTATGAGGTTTGCTAAAGTCAATTCAATTTTCCCGCGGTGCACTGCTTGCACCATCTACTGAAACAGTTTGGTATGGTTGAGTTTGGAACACTGACACGGGGTCCAGGCTCGCGTTAACTGTTGGTGTATTTCTGCTACAAACTTTCGAAGAATTCAAAAAATAAAGGCTAAAGACATCATCTGTATGTGTCATGACTGCAGTAAGGAAATACAGCCACTAAAATTGCAGCCGAATCTGACAAATATTTCGTGTGATGGGAAGCAGCCAAAAGATATAGCGTTTCAAATATTTAAACGTTTTTCAAAAAATGCGTACTTTTATTTGTGACCTATGTGAACTATGTGAATTTGTGAACTATGAAGCACACCTTAGTTTCAGATAAAAACACTGTGAGCTCGCGTTGTGCATTGACGCTTTGCCTCAAATATGTCTAATGTTTTCCGTTTCTCATCAATGCTGACAAGTGCGAAGTATGATTCCAGATTTAGTGGTTCTGAAAGGTTTTGGCACATTAAACCTATCGGTAAAGTACTCCTGCAACTCTTGTCCGGAAAGATTAACTGAGGCACAGACAGACATGCATACAGAAAAACAGACAAAAATTGCTTGGTTTAAGTTGCCCGAGACAGGCTATCGTCTCCAAAATTAAAACTAGCGCGGACCTCCTTTGTTGGGCATGCAGGACTAATTTCCAGGCCGTTTTCACGGGTCTTCCGCATGGCTTGCAACCATTCTGTGCACATTATGGAAAAGCAGTTTCGCGATACGAAATTGCTAACACAAGCCGTTTAAAGTATTTCTGTCTTTGCAACTACCGCAAGTGCCGCAGAGATCAGCATTACGTAGGATCCGTTAAGAATACCATTTTTTCTTCATGCGAACAAATTCTGTTCGTTGCGATACTAATCGAAAACTGTTACACAGTTGAAGTGTAAAGGCGAAAGAATTTACTGTATATTCGGGCCTACATTATACAATACCATCATACAGCGTATCATGAAGAACCAAGGAACACAAGAAAATTTGGTTTTTCCCGAGATGCAGTATACTTCTAGAAATGTTTCCACTAAAACTATGGAAGCAAACATGGAAACAGCTGAGCAGCAAGGCTCGTATTTTTTTCTGGTGGAACTCAGTGCGTCCGATTATCTTCCTTTATCCCCGGTGAGGGACATTGCAGAGAGCTGCGGACCCTACCAAACATCATCCGCGTTGACCTCGTGGTGAAATATGTCCTCATTTTGATCAAATCGATAACGACGGCTACACTCCATTCTTCGCTGTCGCCCGCGTACCACAAGTGTAGCCTTTTGCGTCGGTGAAATCTATCGAAATTCACACTCATCGTCCTCTAAACTCATTTTATACTAGAATCTTCGTTTTATAAGGGGCACAATACTTTGGGACACAATGCGGGAGTAAATCGGAAAAACTATGCACTTGCTAGGGTCGCCCGTTTAGCGCGAACACTGTCTTTCTGGACGCACGGAGGCGTCAAATACCGGCTTATGCACTGGATCTACTCGAAGTGCTGATAAATAAACCAATGCGAGTGTGGATAACACAGGCTCTTATCATGCGAAATAATTTTGCTGTGTGAGCATTCCCCTCCGTCAGGATGTACCTTAATAGGCATCATACTGAAGGACATCCTGCCGTAGGAGAAATGCTCCAGACAGAAAAAAATGTTTCGCATCATAAATACGCATGAAAACTGAACCCACAGCAAGCACAGCGCCGGCAATAACTGCGAACATTCCGGATAAACAAGCACTATGACCAACCCACGCCCGATTCACCAACACGGTCCACTGCGCATCCCAACCGGCTACTGAGGTACGCTTAATCGACGGCTCAGGCGATGTTGTTGGCACCGCGGCTATAAAGGCTAGAAACACCGACGAAACGGAAGAAATGGCGATCGCGCTGGCGATGGCGGCTGCAACTACAGAAAACCCTGCTACGCAATCACAGACGCCCAACACGCACAGAAACAGCGGGAGCGGCCGCATCCGAGGGTTCGCACTAAATATGGTGAGCGGCTGAGTACTTTTTATGTCCCTTCTATCCTCAACTCCCTTCCCTCGGAACTATTTTCCTTTACCTCTC
>JABSTR010002396.1:0-26220 GCA_013339765.2 Haemaphysalis longicornis | reverse complement strand
CAGCGGCAGCAGGTGTGGTCGAAGTGGGCGCTTTTAAGCCGTTGTTCTACTTTCCACAGTAAAACGCTGCCCTGGGCTATCATCTGCCGAAGAAGCTTTCTGCTGCCCCATACCGGACGTAGTACTGATCGGCGCTCCTTCTGGTGTGTCGTGGCTGCGCTGCGTGTCAACGGATCGCATCCAGAGTGCCCGCGCCGTTCCATCGAACTTTAAAAGCTCCCGTCGGCTGGACAGCCTCATCACAGCGGCAGCGGTTGCGGTGAAGTGGGCGCTTTACTAAACCGTTGTTCTACGTTCCACCACAGAAAAACTGCTGCACTGGGCTATCATCTGCCGAAGAAGCTGTTTGCTGCGCCATACCCCACGTGTGTGTCGTGGCTGCGCTGCGTGTCAACGGATCCAATCCAGAGCGCCTGCGCCCGACCATCGCAGCTTTAAAAGCTCCCGTCGGCTGACAGCATCATCAGAGCGGCAGCGGTTGCGGTCGAAGGCGCGCTTTACTAAGCCGTTGTTCTACGTTCCACAGGTTGGTGGCTATTTTTTTATGGAAATAACGTAAGAATATCTGTTACCGCAACTGCTGCTGCTGCTGTTGCTTGCCTTGCTTACTTTGTAGTTCGGCAAGTTTGCTGTTCTCTTTCATTATGCCGTATAATGCCGAATTGGCCTAGTGACTCGGTGACCTCGAGGCGCAGTTTCAAGAACGCTTGAACACACCTGTTGAGAAACTTGTTGAAGACGTGAAAGAAAAGTTGTAAGGAAGCTGGACTGGATAACATTACCATACGTAACAAAATACTGAATGGATGTTGGGTTAAGCATGCTTAGCGACATTGTCGAGAATACGCGTACCCAGCAGGCCGAGTTGCTAGTCTCAAACAAGGCTTTGCTGGCTGTAAATGTGGCTCTTAGAAGACAGATTTCCGAGATGGAACAATAATTCCGGGGTCAACAATGTTGAAATCAAAGGAGTGCCATTTTCTAAGGATGCAGAATGTGTTTCCGTTGTGACTGTCTGGTGAAAAGGCATCAGGCCCTCTTTCTCCGGTGGAAGTCGACATTGCGCATCGTATTCCCCTAAGTCTGGTAATCAAAACATCATTGCAAGGTTGTGCTCACGCACCAAAAAACGAATTTTTGTGCCAAGGCTCGCCAAGGCTAGGCTGGTCGTTGGCAGTCTTGGATTCACAGGAGAGCACCGAATCCCATCTTCATATTGAGCAGCTGACACCCGACAACAAGAAGCTGTTTTCCTCAGCCCTTAGCCCTCAAAAAAGAAAAGGGATGGCTCTTCCTGTGGACAAAGAACTGTGGAATCAACGCTCGCAAATCTGAGGACAGCCGGGCTCATCGCAGTAACTCTGTCACTGGACCTAACTATTTTGACTTATCTAATCTGTTTTCTAATGTTCATTTTTCCTAACAGTCTCATCATGGCTTCATACTTCACCACCGTCCGATCTGATTTCATATCTTCAAACACCTTGCCGGTCTATGTGCATTTTAATTCTCGTAGCTTACAAAGCATTCTGGCGACATCTACATTCCTAGCATCGCTCAATCACCATTTCTCGAATCATATGTGTCAGTGAAACTTGGCTCAATAAAGCTGATAGCAACCTATACTATTTTTCTTATTATACAGAATACTGTAACTGCAGCGGCAGCTGTCATGGTGGCGCAGCGGTTTTCATTTCCACTGAGTTAGAATATTCCAGCGTCGAGACATTCAATTAATCAAGTGAATTGCGAGTCTGTGTGGCTTGAGCTTGATGCGTTATTTATGAATATTGATTTCAAAGCCTAGTTATCCGGTCTATTTATTCGCTTTCTTCATCGTCAGTTTCAGATTTCTGCTTAGAATTAAATCAGGTTTTGCACACACTCTCCTGGAACAGAAAACATCGTTATCATGGGTGACGTCACATTATTCTAGCAGACATTAACAATTCTTTGCATGCTGCTTTATAAGATATCTTGAATGAACATGTCCTCGAATCACTTATATCTATACCGACTCTACGGAATATAACAGGACAGGACACATTAATTGATCACGCATTGTCCAACATTTTGGTTACTCCTGGATCTAGTGTCATTGAAGTTTCATTACGGATCATTACCCAATATTTGTGCGAATAAAGTGAAATGTGAAATATCCGGATATGCATGTTAAAAGCAATATTATAGACAAGGCTTCATTTCATAACAAAATTGCTCATTCTGATTGGTGTCCTGTTACGGCGCAAAATGATCCTGAACTCGCTTTTGAAACATTTTGTAACCTAATTTCTAACGTTATTTCTGAGTCAACACAATAACAACCAGCAAGGAAAGGTTTGGTTCACCTCGATGTCCATGGATGACCGATAGTCTTGTAAAATTCGTGCGCAGGAAAGATAATATTTATAAAAAAACAAAAAAATAAGCCATTCAATTTGACCTGCTGGCGCGTTACAAGTTCTATTCGAATATTTTGGGTAGGCTACTTAAAGACGCTAAGAAGTATTATGAAAAGAAATCGACCGTGCTAGCAACGATTCAAGAAAACAGTGGAAAATAATTAACAAATTTTTTAAATAAGGCACCATCAAACCCCCCTATACTCTGCTATTCAGGTTGGTGAGCAAATGTTAAATAATCCGTCAGCCATTGCCAATGCCTTCGTAGCTTCCTTCTATCCTGATCAGCCACATTTTTCGCTTCCAACTGCCAACGCTTATCATCGTCTGCCACACAGTTTCTTTCTGAGACCTGTTTCCCCAGATGAAGTGCGCATGACCATTCTCAGTCTAAAAAATACAGGTGCTGGCTTAGACAACTTTAATTCTTCTTTATAAGCTTATAGCACATGTTATCAGTAACGCGCTTTCACACATAATACACATAGTTTTCAAAACTGGCGCTTTTCCTAGTTGCCTAAAGATAGCCAAAATTATTCCTGTTTTCAAAAACGGGTAACATGACATCATTATCAAACTATCGCCCAATTGCTATTTTGTCGGTCTTCAGCAAACTAATTGAAAAGCTGTTTGTTAGTCGTTTAACCTGCTATTTCTCAAAATTTAGTATTCTGTCATCTAATCAATTTGGCTTTCGACCTGGTTACTCTACTGAATTAGCTCTCGTTACTATAATTGATCATCTTAAAACAGCCATTGACGAAGGTAAATTTGCCGGTCTCTGTTTATTGATTTTCTTATAGCGTTTCATTCTTTAAATCCCGACATACTTTTTGCTGAAAAAATGCGTTAGTTTATGTGGTCCAGCGCTTTCTCTAATACGCAGTTACTTACGTGATCGAAACCACGTCGTCTCCATTTCCGAAGCTTTTTCTTGTACTAGACTAACCAACATTGGAGTACCACAAGGTTAAATTTTGGGACCCATTTTATTTCTTGCATACAATAATGGCCTTCCAGACCAAATGAAACATTCTAGTGTATTTTGTACGCTGATGACACGACAATTTATTCTTACACACATGTCTGGATTCCCTAATCTTGCCTCAATGCTGATGCCGCTAAAGTCGTTAAATGGTGCAGTGATAATGTGCTAATTATTAATGGCACTAAATCACACTTCGTGATTTTTTCATCCCCGCTTAAAACTGTTCCGGGAAAGCCTTCCATAAGCCTTGGGCCAAATTTGCTTCATGCTACCGACCATGCCACATTTCTCGGCGTTGAACTCGACAGGCATTTGAAATTCACCAGTCACATATCTTTATTAACCCGTAAAACGGCCTATGACCTGAGAATACTAATTAAAGTCCGTCCCTATTTTAATGAACGCGTATTAGTCTCACTTTACTATGCATTCCTTCACAGCCATATCTCATATTGCATTTCTTCTGGGGCAACACATATCAAACTCACTTGGCACCTTTACAGCACATAACCAAGCTTTAAGAATGATCACTTACAGCCATTTTTCATGTGATGCGTTAACATCACTCCGCAGATTTAATATTTTGTCAATTAGTGATTCAAATAAATATTCTCTTTGCGCATCCTAACTTATAAATTTTGTCAAGGAAACTTACCCATTTTGCGGGAAACTTACCCATTTTGTTAATATCTAAATATCAAAACCCGCATTTTGATTGCACTCGATTCTCACACCACAACAATTATCTCTAACCAAAATGTAAGGACTAACTACGGCAAACTAAGCGAACTTTTTGGCGACTTCATTCTGGAATTCAATACCTTCAACCATCAAATCATCTCCTTCAATTCATTCTTTTAAGAGGCAGCTTCGCCGGATCATTTTGGCCTAACGATTGTTATTATGTACTTGTATATGGGTTAATATGTACTTGTATAGATGAATATCCGCCTGTAATTACCTGTTTGTATAATACTTCTGATTTTTAGTAACAATATTTGGCTTGATTGTGTAATCATGTTGTTCGTCTTTTTAGGATTGTTACTGCTGTTAACCGCGTTACGTGTACTTTTAGTTCGTACTTGTTGGTAGGAGGTCCCTCCCCAGTCTATGACTATGGAACCTCCTAGAGTTATTTATGCACTGTACCATTTCTACTGAAACAATAAACTGAAACTGAACGCAGTTGACATAATCCATGCTTCTTTTCATCTGTGGTTTACAGCACTTTCTCCCAATTTCTCTGCAACTGCGTTGTTACGAAGCATAAAATGTGTCCGCTGTGACATAAAAGTAAGCCCTGAAAATACCCTCTTCCGAGAACCTTTTCTCTGTGAAGTTAGGCTACTTTTGACACAAGTACCTTACCAGCAAAACAAGACTGCACATTAAGATGCCTTTTAACAAAATGGCTGTTATCAAGCAGTTTCTCACGGAGAAACCTGCGCCTTCCCTTACTACAAAAAGCATTAGGGCCAATATTTGAGAAAAAAAAACGTTCCAAATACAGGGTGATCGATGTAATTCGACGATTTTCTTAAAATAAGCACTTAGATGTACGTGAAGAACACCTCTACACTTAAGTTATGCGCCCAGGGGAGCACGGAATTACGTGCCATATATTGATATCGGTGACCTAATTAAAATTAAATATTTAACTTTTTTGTGGTGGCGGAAAGCAGGCATGTTTGTATTAAGACGTTTGACGTCATCGTGTTTGCACAGTTTCATTTTGAAGAATTCGTCAACCGCACCCCGTGCTCCGAGAAGTTTAATTGCTGTTCGCATGGTTACGCATGCAAGACAGTGAGGACCGGCGCAAAGCTCCTCCTTTTGTGCCGTGTCTGTTAGTACGTGTTTAGTTTGACAATGGGTTGGAGGCATTGGAAAAAGTGGTAACTGGCAAGCTTGTTGTCTTGGCTGGGGTTCTCGCAATCTGAAGTACTCGGAACCGCAATCGAAACACAAAACAAAAGGGATGAGCTTCGCTTCCGGTCCTCACTGTCCTGCATCCGTAATCATGCAACGGTAACTAAACTTCGGTCCTTCGATATCTCGGAACACAGATGCCCAGAAGAATTCTTTTAAATGAAAGTATGTGTAAACACGACTGCGTCCAACTTTTCAATACAAACCATGCCTGCATAATGCAGCCACTAGAAAGTTGAACTATTGAATTTGAGTTGCTTATGCCACCGACATCAATATTTACCTCCTAATTATGTGTCCCCCTGTCCGCGTAACTTCACTGCAGAAGTGCTCTTCCCGCATATCTAGGCAAAAATTCCAAAAAAACTGTCGATTTTGATCAACTCTGTACAGGACAGCCTTGCCGCACTGCGATCAGGGTTCACTGGTTGTTTAGTTATATTCATAACCTCAATGCTTGCGCTATCGGACGTCATGAAACAATGCACAAGCGTATTTGGCTAAACCATAGCTTACAGTACACAGAGCTTGTGTGCTCTCAACTAGTTGCACGTGTCTCAAGCTGTAGCCCTGATGTCATGCGTAATTTGTGCAGCAGAATACAGTACAAAGGATTCCCAACAATAAAATAAAGGCTTCTCTAATAACCGACTTACAAATGGTACTAAGCGAATGCCACTTCTGGAGATAAGCGTTAGGTAATGCACCTTACCCGAATCATTGCGTAAAAAGCTGTGGTTTTGTCAGGGAACAATAACATACATGTAATCTCTTGAGCAAACTCCTTCTTGTACCCACTCTCTGTTGTCGACACGGAGCAATCCGGTAATGCCAACGAACAGGGTCCATCAACTTCTTCCTTCTGGGCTTTATGTCATAAGCCTTCACAGATGGTGATTCGCAATTCGTAGACGACCAGAATTGTCATTTCTTCAGCAGATGGTCAGTCGTTATAACGTGATAAAGAGTATTTAGTTTCTAAAAAAACACTTTGATGTTGGTTAGTTTTACTCATTTTCTATTCATTACGCAAAATGTATAAAAAGATTCCGTATATCAATAGAGTACTTTAAGGACTTCCGCATGACATTGCCTCAGAATCAAATGTTTAATACCCATGTACCATATCTGCAATGCTGCATCTTTTCTTGTTCCTTAAGATGCGAAGCGTTCTAGCTTAGGTTTGTATCTATAGACTGCCGCATAGTTGGTGACTCAGCTACGTACCTTAGCAATATAGTGCGATTCACAACATTATACAATCTTTCCGCTTTATTTTGACTCTACAATAGTATCGCGTGTTGTCGAATAGTGGACGTTCTGTGGTGCGATGTACAAAACGTTTCTTCTGCTTGCTAACGAGCTTTCAGTCAAGTGGTCTAACAAGACCAATATTTTAACTGTAAAATGCTTAGTCGTTTGTTCCTGCGTCCGTACATATATAAACATCTTCATACACCCTAATAGCGCGATTGCGATGAGAATATTTTTGTATATATTCCTATTTTAGGACAGTCCTGTAAGTGCCTTAAAACACAATAATTGGTTTCACTTGCACCCTGAATGCGGTAGGTCTGTTAAACGACATTGGCTTAAATTCCTCTTTAGGGAGTAATTCCCAGTGGGAGTCAAATTTTCATTCAGCAAACACCTTTTTTCTGGCCGCGCACTAAGAAAATTATAATTTTATACATGACACTGCGTAAGATAACATTTTCTTGAAGCTCTCATGACTTTGATTTTGTGCAAAAAGGACACACACTTCTATTTATATGGTGTACTTTAAATCAGAAGTTTTTTTTCTGAAAATGTTGTCACCCAGCAATTCATGTTGCGGGCTACAGATATCCTGTAGATTTAGGCTACTGAGGGTGCGGATGTCCACCAGACGCACGTTGCGGTCAAACTTACGGCAACTCCTTAATGCTGTAAATACAGAAAAAACCGTCAAAATGACGTAAAAACATTCTAAAATGTACCTCCAAATGTACTACTCAAAAGCTGTTTACTGGATGTTACCAAGTTGTGTATTGTATAGAATATTTTAGTGGTACGTATGCAAGCCCTATTGGTATGCCTATGCCACCTCATTTATATGTCGTCGGAAGAAACATAAACATGTTAAATCTACGCCTACTCTACTGTAATGTTACTGTGAGGAACACGTCTGGAATGAATTTACACCCTTTTGCGGTTACTTAGAACCTCAGCCAGTTTATGTTGGCAGGCTGCGATTGTGTTGCGTGTCCTAGAATTTGTGCTAAAGCATCGCGAGTGTATTTCCCTTGAATGATGACCCTTGGTGCCTGATTTTGTACAGCCAGGAACTTCAATTTCTTGTTGGCGCTGCTGTTTTAGCAGCGACCACCCCCACATGAGCGCTCGATTCCACGCACTCATATACCTTGCGCTACATGGCGACGACCGGCTAAATACAACGCACAAGTTGAAACTTTCCTGGAATGATTGGCAACGCTAGGTATTTAGGGTTGGTACTGGAATGTCACTTACTTGCCGATGCCAATCAAAGGGGCAGCCCCACACACTTTCCTTCCATCCTCCAATCTGTCCGCGTCTGGGGTGTCCTAGAGACAAAACTTTCGGCTATTGAGTTTGCGTTTTGAGCGTGATAAGATAGTTTAGTTTTTTGATAAGCCTAAAGATTTACGGCGGATAGGCACTTTCCTCATGCCAGATTTGGCAACACACTCCATCGAGGAATGAAAATGTTGCTGTAATCGAAATTTATCAGTTGGAATCAGACTTTTCATTTCATTGGGGACTTTCCACTGCCTCGTGCTTAAGACGTGTACACGCTGTTGCATTTCAGTACAAAGATAATATAAAAAGCCGTGTTTCTCTATTATGAGATGAAATGGGTCTGCTCAGTATTACATTACAGTGGCGAACATTTTAAATAGCACCATATCTTAAACATTGGGCCATTTAGACTGGGACAAGCTGTCAAAGCGCGGAGAGTCGCATGCTCAGGATCTTCATGTGTGTGCTCCTACTCAGCGATCTTGCGCACTTTGCAGGGCATTGGTGCAAAAGTGACGTAGAATCAAGGGCATCAGCATGTTGTTGTGCTTACAGCTCTAATTAGCTTAGAAAAAGTCAAGCCGACCACCTAACACCATCGCAGATGATAACAAGATGTGACCAAACGAAAACGGCACACAATAAAAGCCAGCACTGGGTAACAGCAAGCCTGTACGAACCAGGTTTAGCACCCTTTAGCAACCATTATTAGCACCACCGGACATTGCCTCCAGGAAACACGGCTGCACAGGCCCTTCTATATACGAACTACTAGGTATGTTACTAGAAATAAAAACTAGAAAACGAAATTGGCAGTGCTTTATTTTAAGCCACATTTAAAACTTATTTTACAAAATAAAACTAAAGCCACTAAGCAACACGAATATTTATGCAAATTTTAAATGGCTCATGCGTCTTAGGATTTCCAAACATGATGCAACCTATTTGAAATGGAGAGAAAGCACAAAGATAATAGACGCAGAACAACATTTTGAAGCCTCCTTAATGAAGACATTTATACTTAATATTAAACAGGCCGTAATAAAACAATGACTACAAAAGACCTGTATCATGACCTAATTCATTATTCCCATACAAGTACAATACATACAAATATATTTACGTGGTAAAAAAATTCCCACGCATTTCCCAAGTGTGAGTGCGAATGCAAGGTGTCGGCGCTCGCGGCCCGCTTGCGGCCGAATTGCGCTCGGCCCCCGCAGCCCACCCCTCGCCGCCTTCTCTTCTATCTCTTCCATCGGGTTTGTAGTATCACGTGTACACCACGCAGTTATCAAGCCGCTATAACGCCGCTGAGTCGCCAACGCACGCCCTGAGACGTAGTTTATGCGTTAAAGATATAAGGCGCGTCACTAACACTGGTATCACCGTCGCGTCCGTGGCTTAGTCGGTAGAGCGTCGCGCTGCGGCCGCAAAGTCCTCGGATCGAAACCTGGCGCCGGATGCTGTTTTTTCTTATATAGAGAGGAGGACTGCGGACGCCGCCGCCGCCGCCGGCGGTGGAGGGTTTGGGGTGCTTATAAAGTATTCGCAAAAAAAGCCTTGCTGCTCGAACTGCTCCTACATTTTAAAGCTTATTCCGCCATCTCTGGAGGGGTAGCAGATTATGCGAAATTGCTACACAAAAGTTACAAAAGTGATTTTAAATCCCTTACACCGTAATGGCAAAGGGAGTACTGTCCAACTAAAGAGATTTGGCAGATAATTAAACAATATTCGAACACTTTCTACTGTAAAAGATGGATCTGACGAAAGGAAAACTGAATTATTTCTAGAAAGAGGCACATATATCACTGGATCAACGCCACAGTAAGGCCAGCCGTTTGCTGCAACTTCTGACATCTTCATTTTGCTTTTTTATAGGCCGGAAATGAATTCAAGAAAAGACAGATCTGTCTATGAACACCTTGCTCTTCCCTAAGAAGCAGTTGTTCTGTCACTGAAACTGTGCCCAAAGATGTCACAATCCTCTTTTGCGTAGCTGCAGTCAACAACAGTTGTGATTATGCTAAAAAAGGGCAAAAGGGCCCATTGCTGTCACTCTTAATACTGGTGCACGACGAAAAATAACATGTTCTTCATGAATTTTTCGGAACATGTTTCTCCACATGCCGGCTGAAATGTGTTCATTCATCGCCAGGGACATTTTTTTCTTTGTTCTATGTGTTCTTGGAAATTTCAGTTTCAGGTTATATTCGTAACAAAATATACAGTATGTGAAAACAAGTAAACAGAGAGATTCCAGAGTTTGGCACTGTAATGTACTTTATGGAATAGAAACAAAACTCTCAGCAGTAGCGAAAGTTATGAATAGCGTTATTCCGAAGACGCAATGAGGTAATACAACAAATGTTTATTAAAAGTAACAAATAAGTTAAGCAAAAAAAAATATAGTGTACATTATCTACCGGTAAAGTGGCAGATAATTCACCCAAAATTGAAAAAAAAACTGTGAATAAGGTGGGAAAACATTTTAGTCCAAAACTTAATACATACAACGCTGTAGATGAGCCTCCAGCACTCTGCCACATTAAGATGTACAGACTGGAAGTCAAATTGCGTATGATAGTTCGGACATCTATGATTGCAGTAATGTTTTGAAACGTGGTAGTAATTGAACAGTTTCGCATATAGGGGAAAGTGTTCCAAAATTTTATGATAATGATTTGCACAGACTGTAAGCCCTAACTTTTGCGCCCTTTTGGCAGCAATTCCCAGGCAGCACAGCAAGTCCGAATATTTGACCAGCCAACCTACGGCTGTTCTCCGGAATGTTCGGCCATCGGCAAAAAACTGGCCAGCGTTAAACATAAGATAAACAATTCGAATACGGCCACCATCCTCTGCGCACTTTTTCGGCAGCCAATGTTCTTAAGTTGGTCAGCTTTCGCTCGTTAACGGTCAACACGGTTTCCCCTCGGCGAAAGTTACTCATAAGTTGTCTGGCGGATCAACCACCGGCGATGAACGGCACTTGCTCCAGCAACGCTCCATCAAAAGACACTCGGCAGGTTTCCCGCGCCGAGTACTCGCTTGTCGCTTGAAAGCGGATTTACAAAAGATGATCAGCTTGTGCACGGCCACCAGGCGACCGCTTTGTTTCCGCTGGCAGGGGAACACATGACGAATGGCTGTTGTCCAGTTCTAGAGTACTCGTGTTTCGTAGGCAGCCGTTGTTCCAAAAAGTTGTTTTGGAAACGTAAGTTATCCGGTCCGCTTATGAATCTGCACGCTCCTGCTCTTCGAAAGGTGAACGGCTGACGTCTGTCGCAGGTCTAGCACCGCCCGTGCCCAATCACCGGAATTCCGAAGGTCATGCGTGGACACGCGCCCAGAGAACCGAACTGTGTGCTGTATATACATGTGCACTCACGGACAAATGAACGAGGACACAAAAATTTAACCGAATACGCTAAATGTGTTGTGACAAGTGTTCGCGCTTTGTGGATATCCTGATTGCCACTTTGGAAACACGTGAGGCTAAGGATAAGCTGAAATGCTGCGGCAAACGATCGACGAACGGCGGCGTTTTCCAGTGCCCGGACAAAGAAAGTTCGGCAAGTTCATTTTTGCTGGCCATTTTCTTGCGCGACTAAGGTTCGGTGCAGAAACGTGTTACGGCTCGATTTCCCGCTTCCCGCTTCAGTCGCACGGCGTGGTTCGCGAAAGCGAAATTCAATTTACTGATGCTTACGACGCCCGATATGTCTAGCGTTGCTGATGGACAGGTGGTAGGCGCAGCGGAGGGGCTAGGAAGTCTGTGTGATGAAGTGCCCATGAAGGAGAAAGAAGGGACCTAGCGCGCAGCTGCATCGAGTGCGTGCAGAAGAATCGAATCGGCAAGGGTTGAGCAGACGCATTTGACGCGCTGGGCGAGTGAGCGCGGCCCTGTGATCGCTTGGAGATAGAAGCCAGGGTCTCAACCGCTGCTGTCTCCGGAGAGCCGTCGGCCGCTGGGCCGGTTACCGAAGTCTGTTTTCTGGCCCGTGCCTGGATCTGGTGACGCGCTGGGCCAGAGAGCGCGGTTCGGGGAAACACCGGCTCACAACCGCCGCTGGGCCATCGAGCCGTCAACCACAGTGCACTGTCCCTGACGTCCGGCCGCTGTCCCGTGTCCGGACCCGACGTGGCGTGAGACTCCTCAGCAAGCAAGCCGCGCCGTGGTACCTCGGCCGATCCCACGCACTTCGTGAGGAGACCTCGTTGGACTGCTGCGCAGACTGAACTATGTAGGACGTTTCCTCTATTGCTTTTTTTTAACGAACAGTTTTGTTAGCCTGTTACCGCAGTTAACGCTCTTTGCTTTGGCCTCGTTTCCGCTGTGTGTTTCCGCTACTTTCTCTTAACTTCTGCTCTCACCTTCCATGCATAAAGCTATCCCTACTTCCGCACGTGTTAGTTACCAACTCGTGACTTTCTATCTGGTCCTAGGCCCATTCATGACAGTCTGAAATAATTGCCGGTACTCTTGATGACAACGTGAGGAATGGAGGTGTTTTTATACCGTATGCAGGATTGTATCGCACGAGCTCTGTTTATACAGGGTGATCAAAGTCATGTGGACATGTTTTTTTTTTTAAATAGGCGCTTCGATTTACGCGAAGACCTCCTCTACATTGAGGCTATGCTCCCTGGGGGGCACCAAAGTAGGAGGTAATTATTGATGGAGGTGGTTAATTAATTAAACTTGATTATAACATGTTAGTGGCCGCAGTAACCGGTATGTTTGTATTGGAATGTTATACGAAATCGTGTTTTTTCTACGCAGTTGCAATTGGAAGAATTCTTCCAGCGAATGCGTAGTCCGAAATATCAAACGGCGAAGTTTAGTGGCCGTTCTCATGATTACGCATGCTAGAAGTCAAGACCGGCGCACAGCTTCTTCCTTTGTTCTGTGTTTTGATAGCGGTTTCCGTGTACTGCAGATTGCAATACCGCCAGCCAAGAATGAATGGGTGCCAGTTATCACTTTTTCCTGTGCCTCCACCCCTTTGTCGATCTAAACTAAACACCGTACACAGCAGGCACGTCACAAAAGGGAGGAGCTTTGCGCCGGTGCAGACTCTCTTGCATGCGTAATCATGCGAACGGCAATTAAACTTCGCCGTTTGATATCTCGGTCTACGGACGCACCATAAGTATTCTGCCAATTGAAACTGCCTAGAAACATGATTGCGTCTAACTTCCAATGTGTCTGGTTACTGTATCCACTAAAAAGTTTTATTATCAGTCAATTTTATTTTAATTAAGCCTCCGAATCAATAATTACCTCCTATTTATGTGTCCTCCTGGGTACATAAAACGCACTGTAGAGGTCGCCTTCGCGTAAATCTAAGCGCCTGTTTTAAAAAAAAACCTGTCGGCTGGGAGGTTTCACCGCACTATCGTGTGACTTCGATAGCTGTTCCACTTTGAACAAGGCAAAATACAATATGCGACTGCTCAACTTTTCGGATCGCGAAAACTTCCCTTGAGAAAAAAAGGAAACACGGGAGTACTTTTAAAAATCTGTGCTTTGCAATAAAAGCGTTTTCCCATTTTTATTTTTATGTGATTTCTGCCTGAAAACCTTTCCTAATGGTTTCTCGGGTTCTGTGTCTTTTGGAAACTATTTCTTTTTTTCTTTAACCATTTTGTAGTTCAGGAGCACCTCGGCTGAACGCGCGAAAGTTGTGCGCTCTCACCTTGAGTGGGGGGCGGCTCAACGGTGTTCTCTTTTGGGGGCCTTCGCTATATCACAGGCCATGGAGTTTTTTTTTCTTTCTCCGCAAACGTGGAGGGGTCTATTCCCGTCTGGTGCCACAAAAAAAGCAGGCATCCTTGCCTAGACGCAAGCGCGTGCTCAGTCCGGTAGGGCGTTTTCACAGTAATGAACGTTTGTTGTCGAGTGATCTCGTTGAACGGGGACTATTTAGTCGGTGACTGAAACTCCTTGCGCACTCAAAACACAACAGAACACCCGAAAACTCTACTTACAGGTTCACTCTGAGAAGAGGTTGGTACACAGCGCCTACGAACAGGAAATGCAAGAAATAAGCCCCGAAATTGACATTGACAGAGACAGCAAATAGGACAGCCATGGCCGTATTGACGTTGTTTAGGCCATGCCAGGGGTGCATAATGAGCAAAATGAGAGACTGTTGTTGGTTTTTTTCCGCATCTTTCGCAGTGATTTGCACGCCCACCGCTTCACGTGCACGTGTAATATTGGGCTCAGGTATTCCTAGCAGTGTAATCTAAACGTCGTGCACGTTTACTTCCACTGCTCTAAAAGTGTAGGGTCCTTTAAAGCAAGATACATTACACATTAGCAGGGTAAATATCTGTAGGTGCCTCGAACTGCCTTTTTTAGTTTGGTGAGAGTGTGAGCTGTGCAGAGTTGTACCTTGCCCTTTTTTCTTTTTGTTTTGGGCTGCAGGTGCTCCTGAGCATGGCAGCTGTGGTTTCCATTGAAACTCTGTCCATGACCACAGTAGCGGTTGCATCAAATGAAGCAGCATCACTGTAGGAGCAGCAATTGAGAAAAATAAATCTGCACCACATTTTGCGAACAATTGTCTTTGTCAGTTGCTAAATTTATTTGTTTACTTAAAGCACGAATGATTGCTGTTACGAGGTTATAAATTATGTACTTGGCTGTAGAAACCGCTCGACTATACCCGATCTAGGACTGGATAAAAGCTGCAGCAGCACAATTATGTTGCATGGCTAAAGTTCAACCATGGCTGAGCGGCTCTGGTTCAACAGCATGCCCCCAAACAAGGATGAATAGCCGTCGTCTGTAAAAGTTGAACGGCCGTGGTTGTTAAAGGTTGAACGGCCGCCGGCCAATAAAAGAACGGCAAGACGACGGCAAAGTGTGGCGGCCGAAGGGCGGTTGTAGGCCCCTTGGCGATGCTTTGGTCAAAGGTGAGCAGCTGTTCAGCTTACACCAGGGAACTTTCAGCACACGGCCAAGGCCCACTTTTGAGTACGGGCTTTACACTCTGATGGAGCAACGGCCGAGCAGAAATTACCCGGCCAGAGATGGACAGCTCATGCTTAGCCGTACATGCTTGTGCTGCTTGGGGAGAAGGTATTCCGTAGTGAAAACCGCGTAAAGTGTTGGTTTGTTAAATGATTGAAACCAATCACATATAAGAACCTAGGAGTGCTAATTAAATCGTATGCGGTTATTCATAACTTGTATTTGATGAGTGCGTCATGCGTGAAAGATTAGGCCGGAAAGAAGAGTGCTGTAACTTGAGCGTTGTAGGAACAGCGTGTGATAATTCGTACAACTAGATTTTTTAGATGCTGCAGCCGAGTTACATGAGAGCGGTATGTTCATTCCCAGGACACCATACTGTATTTGAAATGACTGTGGATGACACGCAGTGCCGAGTAATAAGAGTTTGTGGCGAAAAGTAATTGCTGCTGGAAGTAATGCAAAACATTATCACACCACCGGCGCTGCAGTGTCGGCAGGTGTACGCCCAGTGTTTCGCTTCTATATATAAAGCCGCTAAAAGCCTGTACTTCATTGTGGGTATGATTTCTAATACACAGTACTATCGAATTCGAGCGGTTATTTGTGCATTTTGGGGTTCCTTAAAATGAGAATAAGAGGTAGACCAGATACAAGGGGTGTGTTTGATTTCACCCGGTCCCTGTTGACAAACTTTTCGATGCTCTTTGGTGTTTGTGTAGCTCGGCCGAGTTTTGTGCCGACTATGAAAGCTGCTTTTTTTTTAATTTGCTGCCATAAACCCATCATAAAATGGAACCATGCTGGGGCCACAGAGCTGTGGGGCCCTTGGAGAGACCCCGACGTTAGAAGGCTGCCAGTAGAATACACAAATGCAATCTGTCAATCTCCGTAGCATTTTTCGCGTGCCAGTGTTGTTCTACCACTAGAGCCCCCAATTTTTAATGAGGAAAAGCTTGACGCTATTCCAGAAAACAAAAGCTTCCGTAAGTCAACTACACAAGTCGTGTGAATTGAATCGGGTGTGGACAGCAAAAATCGATGTTCTAAAAAGACCTTGAACACGCATCAAAGTAATTTCTCTGATTGTTTTCATTCTTGGGGCAATATATATTTTTGGAATGTGGAGTGCACGGTATACCGACAGAACAGCACGCGACGAACGGCACGCGACAGAATAGCACCGACATAACAGCGCGGCGTCAAAAGGGGCACGCGTCAAAACAGCACGCGTCAAAACAGCACAGCGACAAGAGCGCACAGCGACAAAACCGCACACGACAGAAGAGCACTGCGCCAAACAGCACGGCGTCAAAACAGCACGCGACAGAAGAGCACGGCGACGAAACAGCACGGAGACGAACAGCACGCGACAAACAGCACACTGCAAGAGATGAGCACTGTAAAAGTTGGGTGCGGTGGCGTTGCTAGGTAGTATGGCATAGTGCACTCGCCGGAACGGAATCCAAACTCTGCGGCAAGTAAGGAATAGAAAAGCACATTCATTTGAAACTTATTTTTACAAGACTTATCTGTGCAGGAACATATCAGTACATGGACATTTAGGCACCCGCATATTCCAGTGGAGGGCGATTTCGGTACAGGAAGAGATTTAGGTGTGCCTGTGATAGGCTGAAGCAACACAACATAGTGAGCCGTTGATATCAATTACAGATTTTACTTGTTCGTATTACTTTCTTTTTCACGCATGGTTATATGTGCAATTATTTCTATGAAACGACTACTCCAGTAATTGCCTATTAAAGGTGGTTCCTCGATCCCGTTGTATTGATTGGTTTTTGGTCATGAATTCAGGGATCTATTTTTATGAAGACGGCATCTGTGCCCTTTTCGTGGTAATTTAACGCAGAGCCATGAATCTGCATATTTCGTGAACACTTTTTTCTGTGTTAATTTACTGAGGATTGTTCCTGGATCCTCTATTATTTAATTACTTTTCTTATAAATGTTGTTTGAATTATTCATTTGCTCATTGACGCCATTCTTTTGAAAACTTCGATGTATAGTGACGGTCTTTTTCACTAAAGTGAAGAATGTGAGCTGCCGGGTCACCAATGAGCCACGATCCACAGTAGCTCATATTCGCGGGACGCTGCTTTGACGCGCAATATTGTTGCGGAAAATATTTCTTAACCACTAAGAGCTCCTCTGTGCTGTTAAACAAATTAAACCCCCATGTATAAATTAGAATTAAGTGGTGTAGGACTTCAGTAAGAAGCAAATTATCCGTCAGAATAGTAGCGCTTAAGGATTACACTTCGGCTTTTCGCTTCCATCATATTCCAGGTGATTTGGGTTGCAGCGGCTCATGATACCTGAGGCATGCCTATTGCAACTGGCACTTGTTCTTTTTTTACACTTTCGATAAAACAGCAGAAAAAGAAAACAGCAGCAAGAGAAGATCTTCTTGTTGGAGCCGAAAGATCACGGCCGCTGCAAAGCAGCCTCGGTACCGGGTTAGGTCTTTCTTGCCTTGATGCCGTTTTTTTTTTGTATTCGCAGTGCGGACTCAATAAAAGAAGCACACAAAAGCTTTCATTTCTTCAGCTTTTTTAGGCTTCACAACCAGAACGCTAAATTTGGAATATGGGATGCTCCGCAGTGAGGGACTTCACACTTCTTCGCGTGCATTTAAACGGCGACACTCCGGCGTGTTCGCTCTTCTCCTTCATTTGAAATGCAACCACCATTGCGGGCATCTAACCTCGCTTTCTTTGGCTCGGCGGCTCAACGCTATCCGCTCTTTCCAGCCCCTACAGGGGCGCTGCGGAAAACGGCAATAGGAGAAGCGAGTTTAAAACCGGTAGGCGGAGGGCTAACCCGTTAGGGTAATAGAGGGTAGGTTGAATGAGTAGAATAAGACAGGCAAGTTGGTTGGTGGCAACGGACGTCCGATACAGATGGAGGGCTTCTAATCATCATCATCATAATCATCATCTTAATCATCATGGCGTACCAGACTGTGATCCGGCCTTCATACCAACATGCGCGCCAGCATCAATAGAGGCCCAAAAGGCCCGTAGCTCTACTAGAAACAATTACTTTATTAAAGATAAACGCAGGCATATGTTGCTAAATGCGAGAGAACGTTAAATTTGTTTCAGGGTGCCTGGTGCGGCGTAAAAAAGAGCCGCGTTATACGCAATCCGCTGTGCATGGCTCCGGCCGCACGGAAGTGGTTCGCGAACACCCGCCTTATTGCGAAAAAAACTGCTATAGGATGTGCAAACGCTAATCTCGTGGGGTGTTTGCAGTGTACGTCATCGCAGTGTACGTTAAACTTGAGGCGTGTTTGTTTTTTTCCTGTGTAACTGCTAAGCAGAAGACCATACTCACGATGTGCGGGCGATATGGTCCCGGCACAAATGGTCCCGGAGCTACTGGCCCCGGAACTGATAGTCCCGGAACAAATGGTGCCGGAAAACATGTCCCAACTTCAAAGTAGGAAAAAAATGTCCCACCACTACTTCACCTATGCATGAGCGCCTGTATAAGGGAAGCAGGGAGGGGGTCAGTTTATTTGTCTTTACATGTTTGTATTTGTGCACAATGTATTTGCATCGGTCCGTACATAATATATTTGCTAAGGCTGAGATTATTTGAAATAAATGCTGCATGCGAATTTGTCGTCGTACGAGTATGTTCTCCCGTGCTTCCATTGCTTGTATCCTTTCGTTTATTAACGCTTGAGAAGCGAGTATCACGATTCAGGCTGTGCAGTGAGCGCTTTTACAGGCACAATATTATTTAGGTTACATGATGTATCGAAAATGGGAGTGGGCCGGCACCACTGAATATCAGACAACATAAAGCTGTACTAGCGATCACGCTCGCCGATTTCTCGCTATTTAAAAAAAAAACGAACTTTACCCGATGAATGGTTTATTGCGTTACCTAAGCTGCGATACTGTGCTCTTCATCTGAAATGCTTCGATATCTGCAGTTAGAATCAAGCGAAGCGGCACTAAGGTTTTGGACCTTGATACTTTTGCAGCTTGCAGCTTCGATACTTTTGATTTTCCCCGAACATATGACATATAGCTATTATCTATGACGCCTATTATCTTGCTGCAAGGCTTAGAAGACTGCTGGCTAACATGCTTTGTTCAATTTGCCGGCGTGTTGCGGGAGCCTAACAATTGCTGACGGCAGCAGGTGAGCTCATAAAAACAGGTCACCCACCATAAACAACAAACTCTGTTGTTGGGAACCGCATTTGTGCAGAAACATATGCAGTTCATTCGCTAAAATACATAAACATGTTCGTGTGCATCTTTCTGACGGCTTTACTTTCCCAGAAATTGCGAGAATCAAAGACTGTCACTTGTCATGGTACAATGAAAAGCCAACGATTGATGCAACGATTGATGCAAGAACGGGTGGACCACGAAACAACCCGAACGCGTTTTGCCTGTTTCCAAGTCCCGCTCTCAAAATAAACTGGCTCGTGTTCAAAATCCCTCCACTCAATGCGCATGTTAGCAACTGCCCCCTCTCGTTCCCCTCGACCTCCTCCCTCTCCTCAGCGAAAACGAGGGTTGGGTCGGCTTTTGTTGCCGCCAAGACGAACAAAGGGGCAGTGGCTGCTGTGGAACGCAGAGCGTACAATGCGCACGCGGAGACGTACAATGAGTTGCTCCCCTGCTATACAACCATTTTCCATAAGCAAGCCGGGAAAGGAGGAAAATACTCTCAAACCAGTTCTCTCGGCGGCCGACCAGCGTTGCCTGAGCGCGCTGGGCTGCTAACATCGCTCGGCGTGGTGTGCTCCACTGCGTAGTTCAGGAGTATTTCGCACCGCGTGCTTAGTTTTTGCGGAACTTTCAACTGTTTTAGCCAATGCTGCGATGCCGTTCCAGGCGCAAACGTCGCCTGGTCAGCACTGCGCGGTGGTGGGTTATTGAACAACCAGAGAAAGCGAGAAACAGTCGCTAACTGACAGCACGCATGTGCACGACACTGCCTGGAGAAAATGCAGTGCGGTTGCGGCGTGTTTTTGCGGCATCGCTTCCCAACGCACACAGAGTTGAGATATCGGTGGATTCCGTTGATAAATCGCAACGACTTTGTACCAACGACCAACTCCAGGGTTTGTTGGGTGCACTTGACGGCAAGCAGACGTATCAAAATCCATTTATCACACGCAAAGCTGCGACAGGGACGGAACCCCCAAAATGTTAGAAGCAACTTTATCCTTTACAATACAGCGTTGATTGGTTGGTTGGTTGATTGATTGACTGATTCATTCATTCATTATGGTGTTTAACGCCCCGACGCTTCATGGTGATGAGGCCGCAGTAGTGGAGGGCTGCGGCTTAATTTTGACCATTGGGGATCTTTCACGAGCGCCGATACAATACAACACTACAATAACTTCTGGTTCCTTGTAGTCAATTTAAAATACCATATATTGTTTGGTCATTACAGCCGATTGGCATTAAACCATCCCCTTTTCATCTAATCTAACCTTTAAAATCACGGCGTTTTGTTTACTTTTTTTCAGGCCAACGCATTACACTGCCAAACGATTTGAAAGGATAACTTTCTCCATCGCACACTGCTGGTCGATAGCAGGATAAGCAGGCAGCCAAATGTGGAAACGCAGCTCGAGTACGCGTGAACGCTGCATTTGGAAAATAGCTCAACCTGTTCACAACGCGGTCAAAGGAAAGCTTTAATTAGGGGTGTGCGAATATTCGAAACTTCGAATATTCGATTCGAATTTTTGGTATTCGATTCGATTCGAACGACACTTTTATTGTTCGAATATTCGAACCACCCAAACTAAAAAAAAAAAAAAAAAAATTTAGAGCGTGTCTGTATCGGTGTTTATTTACAGTGGACTCTCGATGATACGATTTTGGGGGTGCGAATTTCGGGATGATACGAATTTCCGAAAAGTCCCGGCTAAATTGCATCGTTTGCAATGGGAAAAATTTCGGCTGTTACGAACGGACCTGCGCGGCCCGGCGGAAGATACGAACGAGCCGGCGAGTCCACCCGACTGCCGAACGAGCAAGTGACGGCTCTCGCTCCCTGTTTGTCACTCTTTCTACAGAAACGGCCGGGCTGTTTTTTTCTGCTCGCGAAAACGCTCTGCGCACGCCCAACGCGCTGACACCTCCGCGAAACCACCCCCACGCTGCGCGCGGCGCGGCCGGCGGCGTCAACATGGCGTCGGCTCCAGCCGCGAAGTGGTGCGGGGCGCTCGTGCGACCGCTTCTACCGCTCTTTAAAATGCGGCTCAAGGGAGACACCAAGTTGCTTGTGCGGTAAAGGAGCTGATAATGCATGCGAAAACGGTACTATAAAACATCATGCGCGCCGCTAGTGAAAGCGCCCATAAAATATTTGCCGGGGTGCTAAGCCTAACCATCTCCGGCGGAGCCAAGACGGCTGTCTCGATCTCATCGCAAGTAGTCAGGCTCCTCCATTCTGCCGCGCGCGTCGTGGGTCATTTTCTGACCGAGGTAGGCGCTACCGCGGGCGCGAAATCGTCGATGTGGGCGTGAAAATACAGCGCTCGCAGAGCCGAGGCGAGCGAATCGCGTGCAAAAACGCACCATGCGGTTCACGCTTGGCTGTTCCGGCGTGTAGCGAGCTTGGGCACAGCGAGTGAGGAGACGAGCGCGAAGCTTTACGTGCTCCAGCAGGACTGCTTTGCGACACGGGGTTAAAAAATGCAGAAAAAATCACGAATTTCTTCACGCGACAGTAGGAAAAGAAATAAACGAAAAATTCTTCAGCGCTCAATTTTTTGGTCTGTGTTGGTTCATACGAATTTCGGATGATACGAATATTTTTCGCAGTCCCGCGAGATTAGTATCATCAAGATTTTACTGTATCAGCGCGCGACAATGTGCACGGGCTCGGGCATGCCAGCTACTAGTGTCTCAAGTGAGCGGCTGTTTTCGGTATCTGGTAAAGTGGTGACGAGCAGGAGGTTGTCACTGCTCCCCGAACATGTCGAGCATTAACCTTTCTCCATGTTAACATTTAAGTGAGTGCAGACCTTAACCTGTTGAGTGCAATAGTATTGTGTATTCCTAATTTTACTTTGTGTGATTTGTGGTGCAATAAAGTTGTTAGTTTTTGTGTCTCTAGATGGTGAAAACAATTTTACAAAAAAACAATAAGTATTCGTATTAGAAAAATATTCGAAAAATATTCGATTCGATTCGAACTTTGTTTTTATTATTCGAATTCGCTTCGAAATTAAAAAAATGATATTCGCACACCCCTACTTTTAATCCTTTTGCGTTGCCACGAATCTAAAGTATTACAATTACAAAACAGTTACTGCTGGTCGCGTAAAGTCATTTGTGGTGAAAGCAGCGGTTTCACAAAGGTGGGCTCCGAGCGACAGGCCACATGCGCTGCGCAGAGTTAGGTCAATCATGATCACGATCATGATCAACCAATATTAACTCGCCCGAACGTCAACCCTTTTGCTCAACCTTCGAATAGTAATTTGACTGGTTGTGCGGTCGTGGTATTTTTCCGCCCGGGTCATTTCGTTTCGTCAGTAACCTTCATAAGTCTAGTTAAGAAAGATTATATTGCATTGCATGCCAACAGCGTAGCAATCGCCTCGTCGAAAGTCCATCGCGAGCACGGATCACCGTGACCCACATATGCTGTGCGCGCTCCGCATTCGACGTCCGCGCTTCCGTAAACATGACTAATCGGTGAACATAACAAGCACGGGGGAATTGAAAACACGTATTTACTCCCCGATATCGATTTCTATGTCAGTCGGTGCCATACCGGTACGTTTTCATCGCGGAACTGCGGAGCACCACCGGCACCACCACACACTGCTACTGCTGCTGGTCTACAACAGCCGGGGTCGGAATTTCCCGCTCTGGCAGCAAATCAGGACCTAAAATCCGTCCGCAGATGATGAAAACAAACAGAACACACACACACAAGCACTGCAACCGCTAACATAACGCCAAACCACTACGGTTCACTCGGGAATGCACGGATACCGAGCAGACGCACGGAAAACACGGAGCAGTAAAGGGACACTGAAGTGATATGTAAACATTGCGGGATTACTTGCGCAAATTGTAGTCCGGAGTCCCCAGGCCATGTTACGACCACTCTGGGCGCGCTTTTACGCGATTTTATTTAGTAGAAAAATTAATCGAAAATGCTGTCCTCCTCTCTTTACGCTCGCCCATTTTCTGCGGGCGTTTTCGTGTGACGTCGAGAGGAGCCGAGCTCGCCATTGCTGCGCTAAGCGCCTCGGTCCTCCCTGCATTCAGACAGAGTCAGTCCCGCCCAGCGTTTCGTCCGTCCGGCCGCCGACGGGTCGTCGCAATTCGTTCGCTCAGTTGAAACGAAGCCAGGACACGTTTGTGAATGGAAGAATGGGGCCTTTCTTTACTTGTTAGTTTGTACACTGTATCTAGCTCCAAGTCAAGGTCGCTTCACCAAGCGCTGCACAAGCGCACATGCGACGCTTCGCTGACTGGTACGCCAGTAGTAAATATAAGGCCTTTTGAAGGCGGGAGAAGAGTCAGCGAAGTCATATAATTACTAAGGAAATAAAATCAACTGATAGTTTTACCGTACAGCGTAAAAATAGGGTGCGGGAAGCACTTTTTTGCGGCTGTGCGAACACAGCACAGCGGTCAGCAGCACGACTAGCATCTGCGAACGCTTTTCCGTCACAAATGCAATTCCTAGACCTGAGCTATTGTGGAAACTGGAGGACGCTTACGCACAAGCGCAATACAACAATAGTCACCTAGCTGCTTGAAATGCCAAAACTAAATAAAAGTGTAAACTTGTTGTAAATATATACCTTATATTACCAAGGTCGGAAGAGCCCGTTCCGTGGCCCAGTGCTCTGAGGCGCTATGTATGTTGCCGCAAGTGTTTTGCAAGCCACGAGTTCGAATCCCCGGGGTACGTGCTTTTTTTTTTGTAAGGTAACTTTTTCGTTTTCTGCCGATGTTTTCTACATTGAGTTCACCTTTTTTTTGGCCTGCAACGTTCATGGCTCCACGAACTAGTTCACAGAACGCGCGCAGGCTGGCACTGGCGCGCTAGGCGAGTCTCGTTGGCGTGCTTTGCCATAAGCACCAACTGCTTGCGGGCAGTGGGCACAGGCCTGAATGAACAGACCCTTGGCCTGGTGCGAACACGCTTTTTACGGTACAGGCATGAGTGAGGCAAGCTCCAAATATGGGGGAAAAGCGCATGACATTTGGCGTCTGCGGGTACGCGGAGGGCGTCCATGCACTGCGTAGGCCTCGGCTAGTGATTGCTACGATTCCAAGCCGTCCTAGGAGGCTAATCTTTATGCATTTTTACAGCTGACAACATGGCAGAAGCGCGGTACGATGATTACTGAGATATTGAGAATGCCCATCCAACAACGCCACCGGTTGTGTTTTACAGAACCGAACCGAAACCGAACTTGTTTGGTTGCTCACCTTGGGCATCGTCCAATCACGGTGCGGCTCCTCCAACGTCACAGCTTTAGTTGGTGCGGCCGCCCCAAACCGCGCAGGTAGTTTTTCTTCTTTCGCGTTTGTAAAATAATTACCGATTTGTCAACCGGATAAACGATGAAGTGGGCTAATTTGAGCCAGTCTACGCAGTGCAAGCAAAAACGGGAGCTTGACAATTCACTTCAGTGTCCCTTTAACAGCCCAGTGCGGAGGTTTCGGCGGTCGCTTCATAGACGGCGCTAGCGTCCGGTCAGAAAAAGCAAATGGCGGCGCCCCCTCTAGCAACATGGAGGAAAGAAAGGTTAGGAGAGGCCCTGACGTCACATTTGTGAAGCCGAGTCCCGCCATGACTTGAGCCCACTGAGCCCAGCACTCTATCTCATCCTTTGCTGCTCCGGTTTGATTTGACTAACATGGCGTCGCCCTGCCCTCCCGCTTTCGCAGCGAAAACAGCTGCGTCGCTAATTCCTCGGTGCGATGTCATGTCCTAAGCTGTTGATTTCGCCTTCAATTTGCCCATTCTAACCCTCACCCAAAGTTTCAATCGAAAAACCGCCTTCGTTTTTGAGATAGAAGGACGATTTTTCAGCTCTTAAGCCTGGAAAGTAGCGTTTGTCGTCGTCATAGCAACAGGCTCGCGGGATGGCGAACGCGTACGAGTTAAGGCCCGCCTCCGACGGCGGAGTTTTCAAACTGGCCTAATCTAAAAACGTTTGTCGTAGCGACTGTGCTGGTTTGCAAGCTTGCGAGGCAGCCACATACCAAGCGCCTTAAAAATTTGTCCGTTCTATTTGCCCAATTTGGCCGCCGCAGTTGTAAACAAGTAGGCAACATTGTCCATGGGCTCAAGAAAAATGACGCCACTTCCTCCACACTTTTCGCAATGCATTGGGATGCTAGGGGCCTCTCCTGAGTTTCTTTCCTCATGTCTAGCAAGGAAAATTGTGTACACTCTAGGCGGGTAAAGCTGGCTCAAAAATGTGTCTAAACACAAATGCCGCCATGATGCCACGCTGTAGTTGCCAGATTAGTATTTGAAGATAAAAAGCTCGTATCAAAAAATTGCAAAATGTTTCTGCGGCGCAAAGCAGACATACCAAGACTACCCTGCGGTTTTATTACCGATTTTGCTCTGATCGCATTCCGGGCGAACAGTATTTTCTTTGGGTTCGTAGCGCGGGGTTGACTTTAGACTCGGTCACCGGTTTTAGCGCGTGCTAACGCGGTCCACTTTGGAGAGATGTGAAAGCCTGCGGACGAAACGATCCGGGCCTACCAGTCTTGGAGAACTGTCAGCGGCAAATTCGGAAATAAATAAATTATTATTATTCTTATTATTATTAGTTAATATTACTCTTATAATTACCATAAAAATTGTAGGGCTACCTAAAAAGGAACAAAAGTTTTACCAAATGTCGTCCCTGGCTTTTGCTTCTTTTAAGTGCGAATGCACTTTATAAGCGACCTGAATTCCGTCGACCGCCGTCCGTCCACATAGCAACAGCTGCGGGGTGCGCGCGCTCCTCTTCTTCCTTGGCAACGGGGGAGAGATGGGCGCGCGCTGCCTGCCGCTGACATGGCACCATACCCACGTGGGGGATTGGGCAGGAATCTCCTCGTCTCCTTGGCAACGGGGGGAGATGGGCGCGCGCTGCCTGGCCGCTGACATGGCACATACCCACGTCGGGGATTGGCCAGGAATCGGGCGTGAGAAGGGCTAGAGTACTGACACGAAATTTCAAAGCTGAGATCCGCTCTAGCAATCAAGTACAACGACAACACAAATAGGTGTCTGTGCATGCACATACCCACGTGGGGGATTGGCCAGAATCGGGCGTGAGAAGGCTAATGCACCCGCTTAAAGGAGTACTGACACGAAATTTCAAA
>JABSTR010002395.1:0-59643 GCA_013339765.2 Haemaphysalis longicornis | reverse complement strand
TTGCCCGTGTCGGCCTTGCGCCAATAAAACCCAAACATCTCATGACTGTTTTTTATAAATGATCAATATGTTAGCCCTTTCTTGGCCGCGGGTCCTTTTTACGACATTGAAAATATCAGAAAAATTGTGAAGGCGTTCGTAATATAATTTACTTTCCATCCTTTCTTTTTTCACGGGTGTTCTCTCGTCTTTTGTTGCTTTCTACTACGCTGAAAAGCCTGTTCTACCTCTTTTTCACTTTCGTTCGGAATCTCTCTAACCATATTCGTGATTTATTGCTGTCTGTTGTGCGAACTCCTGTCCTGTTAAATACGTCCTCCTATTCTCGCACTTCGTTTTTAAGTGCGTACATTCTGTGCCCATTGCAAAATGTTTCTTTTCGCCCCTGATATGATGCCTTTTAAACGTTTTTCATCTCTTTGCTGGAAGGACTAAGAAATAATGTGCCGATTACAGCACTGACAAGTTTCTTACGAATAGAGAAACAAGGTTCAAGCAGCAAGCAATAATCAGCGGCGTTTTATTGTATCTCCTTGATATTTCCCCAAAGAGCCTGCTAAATTTATCCTGCCATGCCATGCGCTGTATGTTTGTATATGATTGTGAACACAACATGACCAAGACGCTAGAGAAAATTGCGGGGTTGCGTTGTTAATATCCACAATGTCCGTGTTTTACTGAAATTGAAGCGGCAATGATTTCCATATTTTTCACGGACAATTTGCAGGATACCTTCGGCCCGATGTTATTCGCTCTTGCCGAGGGTGAATGTATACATTGATACCTATTCCTTGAAATATTGATACCTACTGAAGTGCACGTTTTGGAACGTTGAGGTGTGTAAGAACTCACACATGCCAAATCTATGTATGCGAAAAAGTTCCTCTGACATTGTTACTATAAAAACGAAAATACAAGGTATAGTTTCTGGACCTTCTTACACTCTTTTGCCGACATGAGACGGGAAATCTACAAATAACCGTTTCTCATACATCCTGAATGACACTTTTTTAATACAGGATTTTTGCCGTGTCGGTACACAAAAACAGCTATTAAGACACATTTTTTGCCGTTCTTTTTCTTTTGTCGTTCTTTTTTCTTGCACTGTAGCTATTTCAAACATTAATACCAACTCACTCAAGAGTACATTTTGTGGTCTTTTCACATCTTTATTTCGGAGAGGCAAATCAAGAAATGGTTCCGTACTGTCGTTCCTGCATTGAAGATTTTGCATGTGAGAGGGACAGCTTTTGCGGAGTTTCTTTGTCAGCTGGCCAGCGGCAGCCTCTTTCTCATGAAGAAGCACTTGCTTGCAACCTCAACGAAATTCGTACTCGCCAAATGTGCTAGCGATTTTGTCTTCTTTAAATAAACTACGCTAAATAGTTTCTACAGGGCAGATATGCAACTTCCACTTTTCAAGGCGTATTCATTCTCCTTGAAGCTAGCGTTAGCGAATAAGGACAATAGTGCATCTGGGATGTGTTTATATTTGGAGCTACGTGTGAGATACTTTGGGGGAGTTTGTGAAGCATGCGGGGATGGAGAGATTTTGTCAACCTGGGGGTGTTTAACTACCACTACAATACTGAAGCGAAAGCCTAGTTAATTTTTGTCTCCATCAAACAAAAAATGCCGGCTGCAGCCGGGATCAAACCGGCGTCATACGCACTGTAGCAGAACCCCAGTGAGCCACCGCATCGCTGATTGCTGCATATTTATTGTACCACGTGTCATGTATTTTCAATGAGTGTTGTTAATTTAATTTATTTTCGGTGTGTTTGAGTGTCAGGTTATTTATTCTGCCCCGCCAGTATATTTGACAATGTTATTTGGAACGTCTGCGGAGCAGTTTTTAATGAAATGTCTTATTTGATATCTCTGCGTGACAAGTTGACGGGCCCCGTTTATATTTTTGGAATAAATAAGTGACGTACTTTGCAAATATCGATATTACCCTGCTCACCAGGGCACTGAAAAGCACAAAAATCTTCCCTAGGCGCTTCAAAAGAATAATCTCCATGGGTAGATTCGGTGTAATTGAAATACGACATTGGGGCCTTCAAAATACGCCCTTTTTTTGAATGCCATAAAATACTGAGCTAATTCCAAGAAAAACTCCACTCCTCAGGGTAATATGTGAGGGGCCGCATAAATGTTCCCATTCATGCCTGAAGAACCGTCCGTCCCTAGCTGAGTTTAAGAAATGCTACCACCTATTAAAAGAAAGATAACAAGTGTGCTAGATGACGCACCATTTGAGCTGTATCCTGAATACTTCAGTTTAAATTGTCTAAACTATTGTAAACCCCATTTTAGAATGCTTCGTATGGCAGGTCTACCATACATTTACGGAAACCTTTATATGTCCCATCTAACGCGAGAAGTGAGCGTCGTCGTATACACGAATGCTGCCTACTGTTAAATGGCCACCGCTTCAAAAGAAAATACACACATAAAATACATTTGGGTCATTAATCGACCGTACTGTCGATTAATCGACCATAGAGGAAGACGCAAGACAGGTGAGGAAAACGTAGGTACTTCCTGGAACGGCTGATACGGACAGGAGCACTTGGCGTAGGTTAGATAGTGGTATCACCAATGAGAAAACACACTGCGCTAACACCGTGATCTGCATTCCATTGAGCAGCGAAAACGCCGATAATACCCGCTTTTATGTTGCACATGAACTTCTGCTATCATATTATTTGCCATTGCAACTGAAATGGCACCAACGAAGGCGCGTCGCATGTCTGCAATCTAGAAGTGTGAAAAGAAATACGACACCTAAGCGAGAAGTTACGGACGACGGGTTACTCTCTCTAAGCAGTTTGTCTCTTTTTCAGTACAGATCGCAAATAAAAAAACGGGCGCCAAATCCAGCCTATGTGTGGTTTAAAAGCGAAGCCGTAAACGACAGCCACAACAATTACCCATGCGACGTCACTTCAATTCACACACGCGGCTCCCAAAAAAGTGAAATCAGAGACGCTTGAAACGCACTTAACCACATGCTTTATTACGTCAAAAGGATATTCTTTGCAAACGTTAAATTAATAGAGGATCTATGAATGCTGGCTGGATAAGTTCTATTGGTGAAGCGAATGGGTGAAAACTCTTTGTTTATAAAATAAAAGAAGCTCAAGCCCTGTAGTAGACGGTCTCACTTCTCCCCCGTCTCTGCCGCCGCCGACGGAGGCGGACGAGATCGGCGGCAGAGATGAAGAAGGGAGATGCCATGCGTTGGTTGAGCTTCCTTTAGGTTTACTAACTCCTATCGCATGCACAAGCGCGCACAGGCCGCTACACGTGCTGTGGGCGGAGCGCATGGCGGTGCGAAAGGTCGCGTGACGCTATCAAGAGGCATTCAGAGAGAACTCAAGGGGTAATCCCACAGCTGTGCTCAATGCGTCCACCTTCTGTATCCCCCCGTCTCCGCGTGGGCTCGTAGCTCAATCGGTAGTACAATGGGCTCTCACTCCTTTTCTCTATTCGTTCTAGGTTTGATACCTGTCGCTGCCAGTAACTTGTTTGATTTGTTCGCGGGAGTTTTCTGTTGACACCAACGGTCGCGACACAATCCTTGGGTGGTAAAGGTGAAAAGGTTCTCTTTCAAACGACTCAGTATTACTCAGTGAGCAAGTCATCGACGTGGAGGTACATTGATAAAGGGGAAGAAAGTGCAGTTTAGTCCTGTGTCACTGGCCGAACCTCCTTAGTCACCGCAGGCTATACAAGCCTCGAACCCTAATGCCAAATCTAACCCTGCCACCAACTCACTTCGTCTAGGGGATACTGTTGAAGGGAATGACGGTCAACTTTTCTCACTCTCCGGGGTTCGTGTGGCGCGCATGCAAAGTCAAGCGGGTCGCGCACTAGCACAGATAAATGTGGACAGTGGTAGTTCCTACTAAGTTTGCGTTCTGGTTATGCACGACAGAGAGTGGTAAATTTATTTCCTGTTGCTGTCAAAATATAGAAATCGCAGTAGGTGGAGCGAAAAACCTAAGAGCTTAAGAAGAATTTTACCAGCGTGTATGTGATAAGAAGAGCCAAATAAAAGAAATATTACGAACATAGTTCGAATAGTGGTCTTTATTTTTTTAAAAAATTATGCGTGCTCAAATACAGGCACGTCAAAACCCTCTGTTTATCCTGATATGTTTCGCTCTTTTACAAAATATAAAAATCCCTGATAAAGATGTGTCGTCAGCATTACCTTCCATTTCATCAATGAAATAGGTTGAAACAAACCGCATTCGGCTAGGAAAATTTTATGGCATGCTATATCTTCTGAATCCAACACAGCGATACTCGAGCGCACACCCGCACCTGCTCGAGAAGCACTCTGGGATAACTTCGCTCGTTCATTTCAGTTTAATTAATATCTCTGATGTAATGGAAAGGCCGCCTTCCGCTCGGAGATGCCACAACGTCTCGGGGATTAGCCTAACCGCTCTAATTTGCCTTTTCTGCCACTAGAGCAGCGGCCACTTTGATATGAGCCTTTACGACAGCCACAGATCGCGCGAGATTGGTCTGCGTACACTATCGGACACACACGCTCCAAACCATTGCGTACATAGCCGCGGGTAACGGGGCCGTTGCCCACTGCGCTTGCGCAGTTGTCCGATAGGCTAGCACAGAGCTTGTATAGGTGTGCAATGGTACAAAATATTTTATTGCGTAGCATTTATGGCCAAATACCCAACTGCGAGGACCGTGCAACGCCATCCATTAACCGTTTTAATAGCGTAAATAGTGAAAATTTGTCAAACGGCATATTTTTGAACGGTAAAATAAAATAAATAGATACAATAAAAACTTCAGTGGGATGATCTGGCGAAATAAAAATATCTGCACAAATTCAAAGAATCACCCACTAATGCGTAGCATTATTGTCAACCTGCCACTTGTCTACAACGTGAGTTCTTTACAGACGAATGTTTTGGTTTATCAAGATTCTATCTAACCAACTATCTCTATTTATACTTTTATAACAATTACATTGGCTGCTACCTGACTCTGAATTTGTGTGGAAATGCAAGGCGTTACACGGTTCGCCATTCTCGCTGTTTTTTGTTCTTTACAGAACTTTAGCCTCAATATTTTCACGCGGACATGTGGTAAGGCTGGCGCTAGGTGCTGTATTTAGTAAGCAGCGTGCATTTAGCATTATAGTGAACTATTTTTTTACTTAATACAGGCGCTACGACGTAAAGGTGTTTCCCGTGGACAAGTGCCTGGCGCTCGACAGCCGAAAGAGGGCAAAGATGCCTCATGCCGCTGACAGCTGTGTAAGTATTAAACTCTTCATCTTTGGTCACTATGCCATATTCATCTGTCAAATAAAAAATGTGTATTTTAGCCTTCATGATGTCATTTGCATACACTTTTGCTTTCTAGCATCAACTGACCTTACTTGTGTTCTATTATAAATGTCATTAGAGACATAACACAACTGCATAACCAACTTTCTGCTTGGTTGAAAATGTGTCGCTTCCACTGCAGTACATTAATGCTGTAGCTGCTTCAAATTGCCAAACAATGCTGTATTTTTACAAACTTATTTGGTCACGAGTAAAATGCGATGTACAGCTTAATGATTGATGGTGATTAGGAATGCGGCTGTGCGGCATTTATTTTCTGCTTGCTGTTGTTGCTCTCCATGATTTGGCCTTGTTACTGTGCAGTGATCCTATGATTAATTCCAATAACAAGAGGCTGACAGTTTTGCTATAAAATTGATTATCTTCAAGCCACCCTTTTTGATAACACCAAGTACTTGCAGGTGGGCCTGAGGTTGCAGGTTCTCTTGTTGGTCTGGCTACTTTTTCTGGTAGAGGTTGAAAAAAAAGAAGAGGATGACCCTGTTTGTTTAAAATTTTAATAGGTGATGAGGACCCTGATGCTTTAAATTAATCCGAGGTCTCGTACTTTTCAGATGGCTTTCAGTGGCAGTGCTGTCAGCCTGCCCCTTCTGGTGAAAGAAAAGCCAGAGGCCTTGCTCTCAAAGCTGGTGTGCATATTTTTCTTCTGCATGTTGAGTAGTGAATTCCGGTGTAGTGCTTGTGAATTGTGCTAAATATTCTATATGTTGGCCTGCCAAGCTGTATCTGTGTTTTCTGTGGAGCTTTCATATTTTTTTACCTCTACAACTGCTTAGGTGTGATTTTCTGGGCCGTCAGTGTACCAACATTTCCCATTGATAGGTATGCCGTGTATTTACTTTGTGCGGCAGAAACTGTGAAAATGCCTGCTGCCTCTGTTGGCAGGGACATCTAGTAGTCGAGCTTGATATTTCGAACTGCATTATTGTTCTGTGTGATCACAACAGCTGTTCGAGCAGAGCACTACACAGTAAATGTAAAGGGAGCAAAAAGTGCAGTCCCACATACTGCACACGTTGCTCACGCCGTACCTAGATTACTTATTTTGTGGGTGGTTGAGGTAAAACACTGATACGGGCAAGGCAAGAAATCGCCTGCAAACGGAACACTCCCCTCGGGGATAAATCCCTACCAGGGATAAACATAGCTCTAGATTTAAAGGGGCCATGAAGACAAAGTACAAGTTTGGTTCATTTGCCCCGACAAAAATAATGCTATTTTTATTGCAAGCTTCAAAAATATTCAGGTTATTAAGTGGAACAGATGAAGCAGTGGCTGGTCCCCAGCCATTTTCCTGCAACACCTCTGACATCGCAGCATTTTGTTTGTGCAATGGGCAGCCACTGACCAAATCAAATGCCAATTAAAACATGAATGTGTGATTGTAGTGCAATGTTCCTGATTGTAGGATTTAACGTGCCGTTGCAGTGCAGGCAACGCATATGAATTGAATGGTAACGTGCAGTTAACACACTGAAAACTATGGTTGTAGTGCTGTCCACACTTTTATCAGGCCTGCACATTATCTGTCGCTGTAGCATGATATTTTAACGCTTTTCAATATTTCTTGTGTTTTCTTCAGTTAAAAAAAGGTGGTCTGTGTCTGGAAAGTAGCTGAGTGAGTTACCCAAATATAGTTATGTCAAATTGAATAAAGTTTTATTTTGTCTTCATGGGCTCTGTAACTGCAGGCTTGGGGAGTGCTGAGCAAGCTAAAGCTAATACAGTAAAAATTTTGAGAAACACCGGGCTCAAACCCAAACACATTTTTAGCAAGGCTTCATCTTAAGAACTGCAGTATAAAAGCATGGAGTTGGCTTAAAATAAAAGATCGAAGTTCGCGAATTAGGCTGCGGGCCACGGGCACTTGAATGAATAGACATCGTGCCACACTGCGCGGGCAGAACACAACGAAGCCACCTCTGGAATTGTTATCGCCGATTAGGTGCTACTACACGTTTCTTGCGCACGCCCCGTGATCGCAGGCCCAAAGCAGCGACTGCGGCACGAAGAAAACCCACACCGGTGTCCAGCGTTGCAGCGAAATAAGCCATCGGACCAGCAAAGCGTGCGCGCTAAGCTGTTGTTTTTTCGTTTCATTGCGTTGCATCTCTAGTAAGCCTGGTTTGTTTTGGATATGCAACACATTGTAAACTCTCTGGGCCGACGTCTTCTGCGAGGAGCGAAGGAAACCAACGAATCCGAGTTCGAATTAACCGTTCTGGATACAGCATAGTTCGAATTATCGGGCATTTTCCCCCACTGAAATATAAAGGGCTTTGTCAGGACCAGGGCGTCAGTTCGAATTAACTGTAAGTCCTAACAACGAGCTTTTACTGTATTTGACTCTTAGTGTTGAGCTACTGTCATGGAAACAATCAGCATGAATGGCATTGTAGGCAAGTGTGGGATGCACTGCGGTTTTTGCTGGACTTAAATTGCGCCTTTTACTGAAGCCACAATGCCCAAAGCAATTACTCATAACAAACACCTAGTGCAAATATTCGAAGCATTCTAGGCACTCAACTAGCCAGCCATTGCGAGCACATCAGCAGTTTCTGCAGACGTTAAAAAACTGCCTTATAGTGGAGTGCTGACCTCCAGAACTTGAGGGCCTGAACATTTTGGTGTAGTAACCACCACAGCAATTCAAATTTGCTAAAAAAGGGAGCATTTTGCCTCATCAGTGGACAATTCTGAATGTCACGTTGATGGGTCGTCAAAATAGTCACTAAATTGTTAGCTTTAAGAGTATAGACTACTAATTAGCCATTCGTTTTCCCGAGAATCGCTTTGTAGAGTGCTTGGATAAGGCAGGTCATGGAGTTAATGTGTCCACTGAGGAAGGAAGAGGAAAATACTGTTACTTGTGTTACCTCTGGTACTTGCATTTGTGTGCTTTTTATGCAGGGGCAAGGAGAGACTTCCTTTTACCCCAGGATCTTTTTGTCGGGCCAAATTGTGGAAGAATCTGGAGCCGTGACTGTGCAGTTCGAAGCGCTCCAGCTGACGGCTACGGACATAGTGGACGGGTTTGCTTTGCTTTTGGCGGTCTACTGGACCTTCAACATCCAGTATACCCTAAAGGAAAAGCGTACCTGTCTGCTTTTTGAGATGATGCGCGGCCTACCACCGACAGAACAGACCAGGTCGGGGCCAGGTTTTTGTTATAAAGCAGTGACTGCAATACAGGTGGAGCGCCGTGTGTGATGAAAACAGAGATGTCAAAATAAATCATAAAATGCGGTGTGAAAACGATTTGTCTATTTTTCTTGGCCAAGCACAAACCATAGCTTTTTTTGAAAAAACGCTTTACTATGTTTACCTGTGAAGTAATCTTACTGTATTTCAGTTTGGAAACTAGAAGGAAAGAGGCTGACGCTAATGCTGCTGTGGATGCTAACGTGTAGTCTTGCAAAAGGTAACGTCGTGCTGCCTCTGAGGAGTTGAGTTTGGCAACTTGCAGGTCGTGCATAAATCGTGCTTCAAAGGAATAGAGTATTTCTGGCAAAGAGTAAGCTATCCCTCTTTGAGGAAGCATTGTGGGACTCGAATACAACGATTCTGAAAAGAGTAAGATAACCCTTCCTGGTGAAGTATTGCAAAATGCTGTTTGGTGGAATAAGGTAATTCTGAGGGGGTGTAAGGTTAACCTTGTTGGCAGTTGTATAGCAAGATTCTGGTAAAGGATTGTGTAACTCCCTGACTAGATGAATTATTCAACCCGTGGTGAGGGAATTCCCGGACACTGTTCCCGCAACTCCTGTGAGAATACCATGACCCCCTCTCCACGAGAGGCCGGCGACTCTCTTGTGAAGGCTAAGGCTATTCTGCTGAAAAAGGAGTTGCGTGATGCTGGAAAAGGGAATTGTATATGGGACAAGGATTTGTATTCCCTTTGGGAATTGGTGGGACCCCTTTTATTCTTAGACTATGACCAACGATAAACTATCGACTCTGCTTGCGCGAGTGTCCAGCACCTCCCTTAAGCTTCTTAGTTTTGTTTATGTAGAGCTAGTGACCGATATTTTAACATCGACAACTGTCAGCCGCTTTTAGATGTCAGTTATGCTCTTTTCCATTTATTTCGGCGTTTTTGAATTTATTTTACTTCCCTGAATAAATCTCACCTAACTTCAGCCGTTTCCAAAGTCTAGGCGCATTCACATCCGTCCCATAGGAAAGTACATTGAACTGACCGTAAAGGGTGGCTGTCAAAAGACCAATGGATGCCATTTGGAGACTCTGAGAAGGGGCAGCGGGATCAGAGTCTAATTGTAGTTTTCCTTAAGCCAGGAACAGTTGTTTGCAGGCAGCGCAGAAGGCGCACAGATAACACTGTCTCACGCGTTTATAGGAGGAAACGTATTTCAAGATTTCGAGTGGCGCAGGTTGAGTGCTCTTCAAAGACCAGCCACGCACTGCCACGTTACCGTTAGCCATGCAAGAAAAAAAAGCCTAACAGGGACCGGATTATCACATCCAGTGAACACCGCAACGGCATCTTATGCAGCGGCGTTTCTGGCTTGTTTTTTTGGGTACATGTCACCTCATCCTTTGCCCTCCCATCTCTCTGGCTCATCCCACTCTCATCTGCTGCCCCTTCGCGCGGTGGAATAGGATATTAGCGGCGCCACGCAGTGCCGTAGGGCCGTTGTAGGCGTGTCTTCACCACCGTTGCCAAAACGCGGGGGCCAGGGATCTCATCAGAAAGAAAAAATCCCTACAGTTTTCTAAACTTCTTGCATTCCGCCGGGGACTTCCGGGAATCTTCTAAAGTTTCTTTAATCCATTCAGCTTACTTATGCCGCGCCTCTACTTTAGTGAACAGCCTCAGAGCATTCACTAGAAAGTTTACTTTGCCGGCCAATTTGGTTGCGCAACTTCTACGCGACGCACGGAGTGCCGGTCAGAACCTTGTCTATAACAGATTTCCTGGAAAAAGGTAATTAGTCTCTGCGTACCACAGCGGGCGGTAATGCGTGGATGTGGATCACTGCAGCAGTCTAAGTGCAGTAGCGCGCATCTGTTAGAAGCCGCATCGCCTGGCTGTTACCCCACCCACTCATCTGGTGTTCTAAACACAATCCATGTGAGTTGTGTTTTGTATACTGAAATGGCTATCTTGCTTTGAAATGATAGGTAGTTCTTTGCGATCAAAATCCCAGACTGCAATTCTTAAAGTGGCAAACGTTGTCTATTTAAATTGGTATTTACGTTAAAGGGGGCGTCCTATATAAATACGTTCACAGAAAACACCATGGCGTTTGGTTATTCGTCGTCACTTTGTCTCTACTATGCACACTGTTATTTATTTATTGGGGGCAGATGTGGAAACTATTCAGCAACAGCGTCGCTCCGTTTTTCATGGCGTGACATCTGGAAACGTTTTAAATACATGAATTATAACGCCCCTCTCCGCATAGGAAGCCCGACATGTGCAAATTGCCACATCAAGGTGGTCAACCCGAGTTTAAACTACCGCAAAAATGATGACAAAAATGGCGTTGTGCAACAACCATAAACATCGCCTCTACGGTGACCAACCCTGTCAATTCTTCCCTAGCTATTCACCAGCCATTCCGCAGCCAGGCTTTAATTGGCCACCACCGGACAATCACGAACAGTGGTTGAAGCAAGTCGAAAGGGTCAGGCGTAGAGATGCGGTGGCAAGTGTAGTACAGTAGTACCACGCTGTTACATTCCTCACTGTTGCGTTTTCCTGGCTGTTACGTTGCTTCTTATCAATCCCAGCTTAGCGCCGCTAGGATAAAATGTATTGCGAACCCCGCTGTAACGTCGAAACTGTGGGCCCGTTCCAGTATGATACGTCGCTACCTCACTCTCAGAAGCCGCTTGGGCACCGCCATTTTGGGTTTAGATGAGTTTTAGCCATGTTTTGTTACTGAACTGGCTACAAGAAGCCGAACCCGAGTTGGCGAGTTGGAGAGGCCGTCACTAGATGGTCATCCGCCAGAAAGTGCTATCATCATCATCATTGTGATTCCAACAGAAATTTCACTTCGGAACGCCAGAAGTGCGTGATGTTAGAGCTGCAGCTGTGTTTTAATGGTGCTGTGCAGCGTTCTTAGATAAAGTCAGTTGGCAAAATGCTCCGCCTTCCATTAACGCGGCGCGGGCACGGGCTTCCGCCGACCTGGCGGTGCCGATCCGGCAGCGTTGAGATCGGTCTCCGTGTGTCGTTTGCTGCTACTTCCTGGCTCCTCTCGGCGCTTTTTACACCACCCGTACCATCACTTGCGCCAGTTTCTACGAAGATTTTAGCGTCTCAGGATTTGCCAGACACTACAAGCTTTACAGACGCCGTAGCTGCAATAGACCCTCTTCGCAGATACGTCGAAACTTAAAGTGGCGCTGAAACCAAAGCGGCCTTTCAGGTTATTGAGAAGCAAGTGGTGCTCACGAGCGGGCGAAAGATACGGCAAGCTTCTCTTCTCGATCTTTTTAGCGTTAGGATCACATTTCAGAAATACACTGTTTTTGTCGTAGGGGCACTGCTTCCGTTCATTTTGCGAATCACGACGTCCGTTTTCGCGCCACGAAACGGTCGCAACGGCGAGCGTGTGGTACGGGGATTTCACGACGCCCGATTTTGTTGTCGACCTTCACGAGTAGGGTGATGGCGGGCGAGTAGTGCAGTCATTTTACGACGACTGTCTTCACTTGACGCCCGTCCTAATTGCTCTTTGCAACACTAAATGTCAACAAAAAATGCAAAAAAAAGACTTTTACATTTGGCCCAACGGGCAGAAACCAAGTTGGCAACAATAGAGCTCTAGATAGGGTGTGATTTATAGACGTCATTTAGACACCGGCCATTTTTCGTGGCTTTCCTCACTGTTACCTCTTCCCGGCTGTTTCGTTTTTTCGCGGTCCGGTGAAAAACGTATTAGCGGGATTCCACTGTAGTAGTAGAGATATTTTATTCCGTTAAAACAACAGTTCAAGCATGTCGACCACCGGGGCGACTAGACGGCGCTGTTATTCTTCACCTTCACAGCCAAGCCAGTCCAGCTGGGTGGAGATAGCCAAGGTATAGAAATACGACATCGATTGCTGAGCCGCCGGGCAGTAGAAAAGGAAGGTATAAATCAGCGTACGTAGGTGTACCGTCGATACAGACCTGGTCGGATGGATTTCGATAGAGACATAGACGGGAAGAAATGGTCGAAGGGCTCAAAAGAGACATTCTGAAGAGTTGTGTTGCTGTTCTACGGAAAAAGCGCGCCTAGCAACAACCGCAGTTGCGCCCGCAGGATCTTAACAAAGGTGGGCTTCTTTCCGAATGAGAAATGAAGAAGCTATTCTGGGTTGCTGAACCTTACATTACGAGCAAAAGGAATCTGAGAAGTTTGACTTGTTTTAAAAAGGGGGCGTCCGATAAGGCCGCAAAGACACAAAATTTTTCTATTGAAGTAATAATACCAGTACGGCATTCAAAAACAAAAAAAAAATACTGCCAGCTTACAACCTACCACAACATACCCGGGCACGACAAGGCGCTCGTAACGAAAGATAGCTGAAAAATTGTATAGCCAGGGTTTGTGGCATTACTCGCTGCCACAAAATTGCCTACAGCGATCGCATGTGTTTGCACATTTGGACGACAATGACGATACAGAAATACACCCCACCCAACTAGCATAGGATTGGGTGCGGACCAAATCGGAAGAAGAACCTCTGCGAAAAGGTACACACCCGAGGCTGCTTGCGGCAGCCCCTGGTATGTCAAACGCAAGGAACTATTCGGTCTCCAAAAGGGAGCGATCGCCATGATAAGATCATTTTAGATGCGACGCATCTCTTGCTCTGAGGCATGACCCTCCTGCGTCGTCGTCGCGCCATCCGTCCGCATCCCTCCTCCGTTCTTCTCTCCGACAGCTCCGACAGCTCTGTACAATACTCTCACTCCGGCTGATTATCATAACAACAGCTGCTGCGCTTGTTTTGCGCGCGCTTCGCTGCGATAACAACTGCTCCGGCGCGAGCGGTGTGCGCAAGTGCGCGCATGCACGATTCTCCTCCGTTGTTTCCTCTCCTTCAAGCGCTGTGAATATAAAGCGGGTATCGCGCTGCGGCGGTTCAGTCAAGCGCTCGCTCTGGTTCGACTCCGCGTGACTTTATGCTTGACTTGATTCTTCCGATGAAGACGTGATGGAAGCGATGACGCCCATCTTCCGTGCATAGAACGCCCGCATGTGATGGAAATGCATCATATACGTTCACAACACGTTTCACGCGATTAGAGCGTCCAACCCAATGGAAACACCAATTGAACCCCCCAATGCGTCGCATCACACCAAGGTTCCCTCGCGGAAGATGGGCGTAATTTTTAAGTTTTGATCTTATGTCAAAGGCACACTGTTCATGGTCGTAGCAGAAAAAAGTCCGAAAAAGAAAAAAAGCGAAAGACGTCCTTTTATGTGCTGGCCACCCTGTTGATGCCGTTTTCGCCTTTGACATTGGCGCAGATGAAACGACGTAGAAGGACAACCGAACCAAGTGCCTGCGACAATGCTGGCATGTCGAACGTGTGTGCAAGGAAGACCGCGAGTTTACGTCGTCGCGTGCGCCGGTTTGTCTGGTGGCATGTGCGACTGCGCCATAGCATCGTCGGTTGGCTTCAAGGTCGGTTGGCATCGCGGGCTGAGTGAGGAGGATGGCTCACTCGGCCGCGCGTTGCGTTGCGGCGTATGGCGGTGAGGTCGAGGCCGGAGTTTTAAAACAGCCGCTCCAAACGACTGTACAACACCGCAGAATACTTCAGGCACCGTGGTGGGGAGAAGCACCTCAGGGGCTCGGGCTGCCGATATGTCCTGACATGGTCGCGCGTATTCACGCTACTAAAACTCCGGGACACTTGTTTTCCAACGCCTGTTTTTAGAATGTTTCATCCCCGTAGTAGAAAACGCGGAACTAAAAGAACACACCGGGACACTGGTTGTCAAACGGCTCGCGCTTGAACGCTTCGTGCTTCAAAGACAGGAGACTTTTACAGCAAAGCTATATACCTCTACCTTAACTCAGCACAATCTATGACTTTGAAGCACAGGAGCCGTATCAACACCAGGAGCATTGGGATGAGGGAGAAGAAACCCAACAAATACATTACGTGTATTGATTGGGATTAGCTACGCAATGGCTGGTTGTATATAACAAATATACCTATGTATATAGTTGAAACGAAATCGTCTTCTGTCTCTCGTTGCTCGTTAGCAGCTATTTGGCTGTTGAGAACAGAAGCGCACACTGCATGCTTCACCTTTCCCTAGGTTTTATATTAGTGAAAAGGCCAGGAAATATTTTTGTGTGGAGGCGAATATATATCTCGTCATATCCACTGAGAGGTTAATTTTACTTGGTTAGGACGAGGTCTCTAATACCTGGTTCTCTATGAAGATTTCGAGGAGAATCTCTTTATTCGCTATGTCCATTATTTCGTTATAATCCTTTGCGATACAACGAGTGTTTATGTACTCCATTGTGTCACCTTCGCGTTCAGTACAGCTATCGAGGAAACTCTGCAGGTGACAGCATTGGAGCTTGTTAATGAGATCACGGTGGCTACGGATCTCACACAAGACGAAGACGTCAACGTCCTGGTCCAAGGATACCTACAACATAACTTAGGAGGGCCGCTGGCATGTTCGCGTCCCTACATCGAGCTAGCAAGGTTGTGGCCACTTCAGACAACAATCTCCCATGACAAGACGCCGAGAATTTACCAGGTGATCTTTTTTGTGCTTGCCCTTTCCACTCTAGTCAGGTAAAGTGGACTACTGCGTCCAAACTACTGCGCCCCAAATTCCACCACGTGTTGTCCAACCAATTTGCTAGGTTGTCTGCCATGAGTCGCGACACATGCAGTCCCAGTTCGTCCATGCGACGAAATGACGTAACCCTTCAATGTTGGCACAATTTTTTATTGCAGAATCGACTGAACTTACTCTAGAAGCTGTCCTCTAACAGTGTATATCTTGCTAAGAAAGGGCGAGCTAGACCCGCTGGTGGCTGCGAAGCCATAGGCGTCTTTTAAATGCCCTTTCAGAGGCGATCTGTCTCTGGGATCAAGAGGTGATGGCGCAACGCTTCATTCGTTTGTCAGAGGCGGAAGCCACCAGGCTACAGCCAATCACGGCTTCTGATACCGCTGCGCCCTGTGGGCGTGAGCTATCGGCAGACGCACAACACATAATTATTTCGCGCTTTGTTTCTTCGGTAGCACCTTTTTATTCCTAAGTGCGCGAAAGTGGGCGGGAACGATGATCTGGTGCTTCTGGGGCGGGAAACGGCGGACACCAGCTGACTTGCGTCTTCTCTGCTCGGTACCAGGTGAACAGCTGTTTTTATTTGCATGCCGACGGTGATGTTCGCCACTTTGTCACAGAATTCTCATACCGCAAAGAGTGGCTTTTCTCGGACAAACAGCGGAGAGATAGCCTTGGTTATGACACCGATTGCGGAGAGTCCACCTCCTGCGCCGTTCATTACTTCGTCTGAGTGGAGGGTTAATCTGAGCTGTTAATATGAGTGAAGGGTTAATATGAGTGGAGGGTTAATCCTGAGCTGTATTTTTTAATGCATATAGTGTGACAATATGCAGAATGTGTCATCACCAAAGTTTAGGGATTGTAGAGGCTTGGTGACAAATCTTTGTGTACAATATCCGCCCGTGTAATTACGAATAGCAGCCTTCTCACTAGGTAATTTTTGCATTTGCATGTTTGCTGGCTTGGTCTTGTGCCGCGCCTTACTCAAAACTTCGTATGCATTGCTGTCTGCTTGTTTTCCATTGTTTACTCTGCCACGTGCAATGCTAATATTGGTTGTTAAATATAGGTCAGCATTTTTCTCACATGTGAATGCGGTGATTTTGAAGCGGACAGTTGAAAGTCCACAAGACAGGGGTGGACAGTTGAATGTGTGGACAGTTGAAAGTCCATAAGAACTCAAGAATCCTAAAAAGATCTACCGCAGTTCTTTTGAACAAGCCGAAATATTGTATATAAAGATACTTCTACCGTCCCCAACCTGTTTTAGTCATCTACATTACGTTATAAATCGAATGCAAATCAAGCCTTACATTTTATACTTGCATAAAAACATTACATTACTTTTCAATATTTGATATCGCGTTTGCTGCATTTGTATCGTGGCCATTATTCTCATCAGCACCATGAACTTCGCTCTCACAAACCAAGTGATGTATGCCGTTGAGGCACCCCTCTCTCTTCTACTCTGAGCAGCTCGAAAAGCACAATACACGAATACATTTTTGAATACCAATACTTGTACTTCTTTCCCTTACTAGCGAATATGTTTTCCGTGCTTTTTGGGCTGCCTCTCGCTACGTGCTGTTCGGCTAGGAGGTGCACTTATTGCCAGTTTTAAAAAAAGGCTGCCGCCTAAACAAACTGCTTCTCTTGACAAGGCTAATAATATCGTCCGGCCGAGTTTGTTCTCTGGGACATGACGCCTGGCATAGTTTTTCGAGTTGCTGCAGCCATGCTTCTTATATTCGTTAAATGACCACCTAGGTTTTTTTCGCAGGAAATAGATAGGCATTAACTTTCTGCCCACGAATTTACCACGGCTGCATCGCGTCTTTAGTTTACTATTTGTTTAGCGGCAGAGGTTGTGAACTATATATTATTTGGGAATTTTTGGCGAAGGCCTTGCATACCACACCAATCACCAATAGAACGTGCGCAGTATCGCAGTTTCGCCTTTGCCTGGAGTCACCACTGACTGAAATAGCGAGATATTTCTAGACATCCACATGTTCAAGTATTGGGCATCTAAAATATTGGTGAGGCTCTCTGAATATCAGTTTACATACCTTTGATTGCGTCATATTCATCTTAATCTTTTCTGCTCACTTTACTGACCAGAATACCGGAATCAGGTTGCAGGTATTCTCAACTCACACTTAATAGGATACGTCCCCGGAAAACTTTAGTGCTTTAAATATATCCCATTTCCAAGTATCCAAGATCTTTTTTGAAGCTTGCGTCGCAAAACCTTCAACCTGAACCACCTGTGGCGAAACTCGCAAAGAAACCTGCGGGCAGCAATCTTTCTGGTTGAAGGTTTCTGCTGCAGCTGCAAGGTGGGCAAGTTTTCTTTACCAGCCAACCGCTGAGTGTATTCAAAGAAGCTTATTATTCCAAGTGTGGGTCTCCCCGTCCCAACACCGGAACATCCCAACTGGTGCCAAGTGTCGGTCCTCCTCGTAGCAGTGTCGTTGGCTAGCAACCAACAGCCAGGGAAACGCTTTTGTGTGAGCGGGATTCCTTCGCACTTGATGAATGTTGCCTCCAGCTAAGCCCTGGTTACCATGCATAAAAGCCGAATAGAGTGTGTTTACTGTAACCTGTCTGAGGAGATGGGAGCCTCCACACTCACAGGCGAAGTAGGTGACCCACCCGCACTGCGCAAAGCCTCCCATCGTTCGAATCGCCCATTGGTTTATGTGCTCTGTCCTGCCATCCTGAAACATCTTTGCTGGAGGGTAAAAGGAACTCAAAATCGTGGCGCATCTGCTTCGGTCGGTTGGATGCCATCGCGGATGCCTCAAGGCTCGTTCACTGCCTCCGTCTGCCCAGGAATTCGAGCCATGCATGCACCCAATTTCCTGCCCCGTGCCCCCACGCATAATCCACCAATACCAGACGAGACGTGATCGGCTGCAATTGGACCACGCAAACATACAGTTCTACTGCCTGGTTTTTCAGGCATCTTTAGCGGCTTCGGACACAGCTCCATTGTGTCGGAACGCACCATGTTTCGGCGAACGCTCTTCACGAAGAGTATTATCGTCATCCCTGGTGGCAACAATTTTTTTCTCAAAATCTTTAGGTCTACTTTGCTTCCTTATCGAAGCTACGCGACCATACCGCTTTCTCCCAACGAGGGTGTTGTGCCACAGGAAGACGAAGACACGAAACTCGGGCGCAACGACCTGTGAAGAAGAAGCTCTGTGGGGTGGGCAAAGCGTCAGCTTGCTCTTATCATGGCCGAAAACAGCATTTCCACGAATCTAACGCGCACTTCTTTTCGTGAAATGCAGCCTTAAAATTTGCGTACAAGTTTACACTCGGGCTGACAACCGAAATGGGCAGTCAATAGATGATGCTTTAATTTTCAATCCCGCAGGAGCTGGGTAAGGAAGTTTATGAAGAACAGGGAATTTTGGCTACCACCATTGTGTGCATCAAATACCATGTCTTCTGTACCTTAAAGGAAAATACCCTGCGCGCTACAATCGGGGGTGCGTTAGAATCTGAAGATGCTGCTAGACCAACCACGCCTATGGAGCAAATCGCTCCTCCGACTCGTCATGACCACTTTACCGGTATTTCTCCACCTGTGCCTTCACCGCCTCCATTTCCAGCATGGCGATGAACACGTCCAACGAGCGACAGGCTGGTGTGGTACTATTGTGGCACACTACGGCACATATCTCGCTTTTTCCCATAACGCCAGCTGTGCGAGCGCCCACGTTAGGCATCATACAAACGCGACACCTAGTTCGACTACGCCCTTTGTCACCGCGTCTACTCGCACCCTCCGCGCTCACCTTCGCCTGCTGGTGATGTTCCAATCTTTCTTCAAGGTTCGCGCCCGGCTCGACGTCACGCCCCATCACCCTACCCTCGCTCTACATCGTCCTTGCGCCCCGGCTACCATATAGGAAAGAAACGTGCAGAAACCTAGTTGCGGCAGTTGCAGGGGTCAAACGTCGTCCCGCAAGAACAATCCGACTTACCCGCACGGAATACGTTGGCTGTTATTGTAGAGGAAATTATCATTGAATTACTTGTACTCACTGGAGATAGCATATCTATATTTCGTGAATCTTTGTGCTCTAGGCTATGCTCAATGAGAACTCCTTACTCTGGTCGGACAATGTATGTCACGTTTTCTCATCAACGGCATTCGTCATCACATCAAGTATGCGCTACTCAATTCATGCCTTCATCAAATAATTTTAGAATGACACTTTTGACGATCCGAATCTAAACTTAGAAAGGCAAAGGTGTGTAATAAGATAGCCTTTTTTTATATGCAAGAGAGCCGCATCGTAAAAACTTATCGAATATTCACAACTTTTAAAACTCAAAATAGAAAGCGATATGACACTTCAATAACAATAAACAATCAGAAGCTCTCAGTTTTAGCATTACCTGAGCACCTCAATAAGAACTTTACGAGCCAACTGCTGAGTTTCTTCCAAAATGTTTCTTCTTCCAAGTGTGGGTCACTGAGTCTCAACACCGGAACCTCGCTACTGGTGCCCAGCATCGGTCCTCGTCCCAGGAGTGTCGTTCGCCAGCAACCAACTGGCGGAGAAATGGTGTTGTGTGTGCGTGGCTTTATTGCGCTTAGCGAATGTTGCTGACAGCTAAGCCGTGGTCATCATGCAAAAATATTGTACTCAAGCGTTTTTACAGTAACCAGCACAACCAGATGGGAGCCTCCACGCCCGCAGGCGAAGTAGGTGACCCACCAACACTGCACAAAGCCTCCCATCCTTCGCATCGTCTATTGCTTTATGTCCTCTGTCCTGCCGGCCTGAAAACTCTTTGGTGGAGGGTCCTGGGAAACCGCAATCGCAGCACCCCGGCTTCAGCCCGTTGGCTGCCTACGCAGACTCCTCAATGCTGATGCGTTGAATCCGTCTGACCCAGGCATTCGAGTCATGCATGCACGCGATATGCTGCCCCGTGCCCCACCCATCATACACTGACAGCAGATAAGACGTGATGAGGCGCAATGATACCAAGAAAGATACTGTTCCACTGTGTCATTTTATGGCGCCTCTTTGACTGCTTCAAACATAGCTCCATTGCTACGGGAGGCACTGCATTTCCGTTAACGGTCCTCACGAAAGCACTTTCCTCATCCAAGGGGGCGAGAATTTCTTCTCTCTTTCTTTTCCCCTGTTTTACATACTGGCCGAACAGCAGCGATCTGGCCGGTTGCTGCCGACGAAGGTGTTGTGTCAGACGAAACGGTAGAAAAGACAGTAGGGCCCAACGTCCAGTGTAGGAGAAGATGTTTGGGTCGCACAGCCAGAGCTGGTCATCAGATGGACGGCAACCGCATTTCGACGATTCTGACGCGCACCTTTTTTTGCGAATTGGAGCCTTGGGCTGAAAACCGAAATCGGAATTCAACTGTCCACGCTTTAGATTTATTTCAAGCAGGAGGTGGGTAAGGAAGTTCATGAATAACTGTAAATTTTGCCTGCCAGTTTTCTGTGCGGGATATGCTGTCTTCTGTCACACACGTGGTGTCATGTCTTATAACTCTGGGCATAGGCGTGAACATTATTTATTTAGTATTTCCCAAAGTAAAAAAAAAGCACTACGATAGGCTGTGGGTTAGAATCGAGCGAAAACGGTACTAAATAGTGTGAATTTATTGTTCATCTTCTATGTGATTCATTTCCCATGTCGTGCGCCACGTTGCAAATTTATAAAACCAGGTTGCAGAGACCGTGCTTGTATATTCCTCACTAGTATTCTTGGAGAATGTTTCTCCCTTAACATGAAAAATTCTGACTGTGCCTTAGTAGAGTTTGTCTTCCAGGAGATGCCCTTGACCTTCCTTTATACGTTAGTTTCTCAATTTCCGGTAAGAAGTTTATTATGAAAGTCTATTGCGAAGAATCCCTGTTACCCCATTTACACAATCAAGGTGGCCAATGCCTAAGATATATATCCCAAAAACTGCATGTTTTCTTGTTAGGTTCAATGTTGAGGTGCTCTATTGCGGTTATTTAACACTTTCATTAGAAACCTCTGCACTACTAAGAGCGGATGATCAGAATCTAATTGTTAAACTATTTCATATCATTCGGTTGGAAAACTAGGAAGGTGGTGGTACTTTCTGGGTACCGAAGCTTTTTAAGTGCTGGAACATTCCGGAATAAATTTGTCAAGCATTTGTAGAATAATATCCCCTCCAGACATTTTTTTTCCATGTGTACTCCGTGGTCTGCGACTCCTTTGTCCACCTCTTCGAAGCCTTGTTAACCTCCTTCTTTTTAACAGAAGGGCCTTCAGGCCGAGATTTTTCCGCAAATCACCCAAAAAACATGAAAGCCTCAAGCAAAACAAGAAGTTAAGGAGGTCTCGGGAATCAAACCAGGGACCTTTATTTAGTGAACCCTTCTACCAAACCAGTGCGCTAGGCCAAAGGTCGGAGAAGTACGGTATTAGCAGAGGCGTGGAACAATAACATCTGCTGCCAATCCAGAAAGAAAACAAACGCTTCCTGTGTTCGCAATAAAGCACCTGGGTCTCTCGCGTTATGAAAGCGGTCTCAATGCGATTCAGCTATCAACGCATTCAGCGGGCACGGAATTTCTTTTAGATTCGTAGGGCAGGCATTCGATTTGCTCTTGGTCGCAGTTTCAAACGCGTGCTACCTCCGTCTGCTTAGGACCTATGTGACAGCCTGTGGACGAAACCATCCCGGCCTGCCAGTCATGGAGAGCTTTCAGTGGCAAGTTCGGAAACAAATGTAAGATGCAAAAGAAGGGTAACATGAGAGAGGGCGAACAACCGCTCTGCTGTTTCTACAACGTAGCACCATTAGTGGAAGCAGCGCCAATATTTTTCCTATTGAAGTCTCGTAAACAATTTTAGACGTCTCATCGGTTTCTTATTCCTAAGGTTGCAATCGTACCCCGCAGAACCGTTCAACCACACTTATCAGCCTGAGTACTGTTTTGTATGTTTCGCCCTGTTGTATTAGTATGCATACATTCTATGTGTGCGAACTGCGAGCTTTTTCCTTTCTTCCTTATGTGCTAAGTAGTATATTTTTTTTATTTTTCTGCAGTATCAGCCCGCACACAGTGGGCTGAACAATGAGGAAACAAAATCAAGTAATAATATTCACCATTGTTTGTCTATTGAGTCAATGTGGAAACATGTATTGATGAGCTAAATACTGTGCTAAATATGGCCTACTATGCATTTTTCTTTGTGTTTTACATGTAGATGGGAACATACCATGAATACCAAAGACCAAAGAGCCGCGTAAACAAAAGAGCGGCGTTTGCCTCGTTTTTGTCTGGAATTCTTTTGTTGGCTTAAATTCAAACGACAAGTATTTGACATAACGTTTTCCACGCTTTCCTTAATATAGAAAAACTGTGCATTGCTCTAAGCAATTCTAAAATGTATAAAATGTTTTTCCTAACCCCAACTATTGATATGTGTTGACGTGCGTTTTTTGATATCTGACATCCGTCATAAATCACACGTGCGAAATGTTTTGCATGCACGAAATACGTCAGTGAGATCGTCATTGAAAACAAGGAAATACACGGTATCGCTTCTGGAATTTTCACTACACTCAAATATCGATAGATCAACTGAACACCGCTCTTTAATTTCTATGCAACTGATTCATCAGGGGAAAATTCATAAAATAACAGATTCTCATACATTTAGGATAAAACATTTCTAAAGAAACTGCTCTTATCTGACCTTGGGTAACTGCTACAATTGGAGGCAATGCGGTCAGTGTGTCATAAAACACGCAGCATAAAAGTTCGTGAAAAAAACACCTGTGTCAAACATACGACATTACTACACGCAGGAGGCAATGGGGACAGCAGGAATATATTCCAGTTTCCCCTCACGACCACGCGTCTTTATTTAAACCACCCCAATTACTATGATATCGAATGCAAATTTTGCTCAAAAGTAGTACAGCACCCCGTATCATCCGGCTGTGTGACATTAGCTATGACAGCCCATCCCTGCTCCCTCCGAATTTGCAATAAGCCCAATTGGCGATCTTGCTGACCAGAACCAATCCGCCGGCTCGTGGTAAGGCTAGTGGCTAGAGGACAAGCGGCAGGCAGTGCAAATGGGTATTATTCAAGATGCAACAACTCATTTGGGCCTCCTTGGCTGTTTTAATGCTCAATAAAAGTATGTTTATTCTTTGCCTTGCTCAAAGAGACGCACTTGAGCAAAGCGTGATCACGAGAACATCTCCGAGAGTGCAGAACAGGCTGCATGGTTAACGGCCCTTTTTCCCACCGGATTAATTAGCGTCCAAACCATATAGACATGAAAGTAAACAAAGAGACGCAAGCGCTGTGTATTCTGAGCTCTAACTTAGCATACCCTCCCTTAACACAAGGCGCATAGCAACGTAAGCGGTCATTAGACCCTTTATGCTTCGTTTTCTTTTCCATATTGTGCGCGCTTATCATCATCTCACGTCATCTTCCTTTTGCATAGGCGTTCATCATCATCTCTGATTTTTGGAGCCGCTGCTGTTGTTTTGTGGGCGTGCCAGGTGCTCACAAATAAAGCGAACATTAAGCGTTTTTATCGACTCTCTGAAGTGTGGGGTTCTGCGCTTCATCCTGCCGTCCACCTCTCACTGTCGGATTACTGGAGCTCGATCAATTCGTCGGGTACTATTGCTCACAAGCTCCATGCGGCACGAGAGCAGCCACTCGGGCAGAAGCGATGCAGCCCGGTCCAGCCTGCCATTACTGCAACAGAGGACAGCGTAATACTCCGTTTTTCCGTGGTTTCTTGGGGGCCGATGTCAAAGATTGGCTGGATGAGTTCAAGGGGTAAGCTCTTTTAACTGATCGGACAATACAATCAAACGGCGGAACGTCTCATTTTCCTTGACTGAAGTGACGACGACCGGGTTTCTGAACCATGAGCTTGCCATCACTGATTTTGCGTGATTCATCTAAGAGCTTTGTAACATATTCGGCACGTCCTCGGCTCGGTCGGAAAGAGCGAAAAAAGAACTCTCGGCATGGCTGAAGCACCTGCAGTATAGCTACTCTTCGTACATCGAGGATGTCAAGGCGGTGGGCCGACGAGCTGATAAGGACATGTAGGAAACCGAAAAAGTAGATAACATGATTGAGCGAATCTCTTTGCTCGCATTTAATGCTCACGCTGCACTTAACCCTACCCCAATTTCTGAAGTACGAACCATCTGTGAGCGCCTGGACCATTTGCAGTCCACTCGCATTGAACAAGATTGTTTCCTACGGATCTTCTTCGGATACAAAGCTCCTGACTCTTATCCGGGCCATCATCCATGAGAAGCTACAGCATCGTAATGTAACCTGCCTCCAGAACACACGTCCACACCCGGTATCCTGCGTGACTTTCGAAATCAGGAGCTTGCGTGTATGGCCTATGTTTAACATCATGGTCGTCCTGCGCCGCTACACGGCCAGTCCTACTCTGAATCTGTTGCCAGACCAACCCTGCCTATGAAGCAAATCGCTCCTCCGAAGGGTCATGGGCACTGCACCGCTATTTCTTCACCTAAGCCTCCAACGCCTCCATTTCCAGCGTGGCCAGCGACACGTTCAATGAGCTACCGGCTCGTGTGCTACTACTGCGGCATACGAGGACACATTTCTCGGTTTTGTCGACGACCCCAGCTGAACAAGCACCGAGGCTACGCACAATGGGAACGCGACACCTACTTCAGCTACGCCCGTCGTCAGAGCGTCTTTTCACACCCTCCGCAGCAACTTTCGCTACGAACTTTTCTCAAGACTTTCGCCCTGCTCGACGTGGCTCCCCATCATCTTACTGTAGCTCTCCATCCTCCTTGCGGTCCGCGTACTACTTTGTTGAGAACAGTGCAGAAAACTAGAGGCTGCAGTTTCTGGTGCTGAAACGGCGTCCCGTGAGAACAATACGAGTACTCCTTACGTACACGGAATACGTTGACTGTTACAATTCAGGGAATTAACGTTGAAGCACTTGTAGACACTGGCGCCAGCGTATCTATATTTGATGAATGTTCGTACTCCAGACTACGAAAAAAGAGCCCTCCTTACTCTGGTCCAGGATTTACGCGGCTATAATTCAACCCACAGGACGTTGCAACTTAGTGGAAAACAAAAGCGCTAAAAAAAACAGGGACGAAGGAAGACGTAGACAGCACGGCGCTTACTCGCAACTACTCGTTTATTGAAAAACATACAAATATATACCATCCAGAGAACACATGGTCGGATTACCAGCGGTCGAGGCACATGCGGCAGAAAAAGATAAAGATAAAACACACTCCAAACTTATAGTACGAAAATCCTGAAACAGCGCCACATCCTCAGATAAACCAAAGCATTATTTCCGCAACGTGTGACGCATTTAGGAGTATCTATAATCTATAAAACAGCAATACAGTAATCTATAAAAACAGCAATTTTTTAATAAGAACAAAGCTAAGAAAACATGCACACGATACACAGTCGGTCAACCAAAATCAGCAAGAAAGAACACAGCAAGGTTTTCAAAAGCGAGAACGTGAAAAAATTAGCAGTGGCTTAGCTCGGATATGCCAGGATGTACGTAGCGTGAGCTAAGGTCAAGCACCCGTACAGAAATTGTATTGGAATTCAATCAAACACAATCCAATCTAATCCAATCCAATCCAATCCAAATAAAATGCAATGCAAGCCAATCCAATTCGATCCTACCCAAACCAATCCAATGCTTCTCGAGCTTGCGCAGAACGGCCCTTCACGGCACACGCGAAAGCTCGGCCAGTGTAGCTTACGCTACAAAAGAAGCACATCACGTTAGAAACAGAAAGAAAAGTGGCAACGGCTAAGACTGCCGATCACATTCAAGGAATGCAAATAATGCAGACCTGAAAGATGATTGCTGTGTCGGCGTTACAATGCTGGCAGGCAGAGTATTTCACTCGGTTATCGACAAAACAAGGGGTGAGTTTTGGCGTATAGGTTCTATGTTATGATCATAGTTGACGTGTGTGGAATGGCACAAAGCAGGATGTATGAACGTATGGTGGAACGGCGAATCACTGTGATATAATTCGTGGAATGAACATAAGCGGAAATATTTTTTGCGCATGGCAAAAGGTGAGAGATTTGAACTTTTCCTCATGAATGACACACTTTCATAGCGGGAATAACATGACAAAATAAATCGCGCTGCTTTGTTTTGAACAGATTCGGCCGTATCAGTAAGGATTGCTCTGCGCGGGTGCCATACTATGGAAGCCTATTCTAGGGTTCGTCAGATTACAGAAAGACTGTCTACAGAAAATCTGTCTTTCTCTCCGCCGTCAATACGACAACCCAGACCATTTTGGTACCTGAACACGTCTCTATTGCTTCCGTTCGCCGCGTTGACGCTAGGGCTGTTTTCCCCTCAGGTCTTTATCACCTGCGAATAATTCATCGGATCCCAAATTGCCATCTCTTCCTGGCGCTACACGTATCAACTCTGACCTTACCACGAAAGAAACCAAACTTTTCACCCTGCTGACAAAACACAAGACAGTATTCCACTCTCACATCTCGTTTCTGGGGCAGACTTAAGTGGCCACCCATAAGATTCAAACGAACGATTCCATCATCGTTCGCCGACGCTCGTACCACAATTCACTGAAACAGCGAAGAGTTATCCAAGAAAACATCGACAACATGGTGAAGAGAAGCATTGATCGTCCTTCCGGTCATCCTGGTCATCATCCGTGGGGCTAGTTCAAGCGAAAGACGGCTGCGTGAGATTGTGTTTGGTTTATTCGACACAAAAAAAGCACCGCTCAAAGGCGTGCACGTGACGCCTCACACTGAGGATGGTTTATGTCTTTGCAATGTGCAGTATATTTTTCTAGTCCTGATCTCCAATCTGGGTGCTGGTAGACCCCGCTGCACGAGGCCGATACAGAAAAAAACCGCTTTGGCAACGCCCGATGAACTCCATGGATTTACTGTCATGCCGTTTGCGCTTCACACTTATGTGGCGAACTTCGAGCGTACGATAGACAATGTTCTTCGTGGATTGAAATGGTATACGTGTCCGGGCTACCAGGCGACATTGTTATGTCTTCTTCCACGTTTAGGGAGCACCTCGAGCACCTGGATCAAGTTTTATTTACCTCAGTAATGCCGGCCGGCCACTCAACACAAAAATGTCACTTCGCAAATAAATCTACCACCATGTTGGGTGACGTTGTGAGATAAGATAGAATTTATCCTGACCCCGACAAAATTAGGGTCGTAATAAATTTTTCTTGACCTCTCCGTCAGGGACACCATCGCAGTTTCTTTTAATTGGCGTCACACTTCGGTCGTTTCATTTGCAACGTTTTCGGCGGTTGCTTCACCATTGCAGGACCTCCCCGCTGCTAATACATCATACGACTGGTGCAAAGAATGCGAGACTAGGTTTAATGACACTCAAACAGGATCTCACTTCTCGTGTTCTCAGCCATTTTGATGAAAACACCCGAAAAATATTTCACACCGACGCCAGTGGCCTTTGTTTTGCGGCTGTGCTCTTGCAACGTACAGCATTTCAAGTTTTTGGCAATGCTTGCACGGACGTAATTTCACTATTCTAACCGGCGACCACGCGCTCACCTAGTTGACGTCCATCAGAAAACCTAATCGGACAGTTTGCCCGCTCGATACTTCGCCTACAGGAGTATAGTTGAGCGTGATGTACAAGACCGGCAAGAAACACGGGGCTGTCGACGATATTTTACGTTGTCTACTGTACTTTAGGAAGGACCGTTTTTTAACGTCTGCTCAATCAGTTGCAGACCTCCATATTGCTGTCGCGGAACCTGTCAGCCCAAAACTCCGGTCTGAGCTCATCTCTCTCCCGCGGTCAGATACCTACTGCTGCAACCTGACTGATGTTTTGGATATTCGATCTGGACCATCCAACACTCGTTCACGCTGCCAACCGAAATAATTTAAACTCTTCAATGGTGGTGGCCTTTACTACTACAACTGCCACCATACCGGCGGCAAGCGGGTCCCCATCAATCTCTGTTCTCTTCGGCCACACATTTTGCGTACTTTTCATGACGACGGTACAGCTGTTCACCTTGGCTTCCAGAAGACATACCACCGCATCAAAAGCCGTTGTTGTTGGCCCGGCCTCTCAACCAGCGTCGTCAAGTATTTTGTGTCATGTGAACCATGCCAACGCCGTAAACGACCGAATTTTACCAAATCGCCAACACTACAACGCCTTCCAGGCCCTTCAGCTACCTTCGGATATAGCCCGGATTGAACTGTTCGGACCTTTTCCGCTGCTGCTTCGCACAACCTCAAACCCTCGTCATTTGTCTGCTGTAGCTTGCTTCCAGGTGCGTGTTGCGTTTCCCGCACACTTCACTATGCCAGGCACTCCGCCTAACAAAGTCGATTAAATGTAAAACATTTAGCGTAAGTGGTATCGTAACAGCGCCAAATATGAAAGGGAAGCGTTACGTAACAGCGTTGGGTTAGATTCAGTGATCAAATGTACCAACCTCCTTTTCATTGACCCAATGTTTCGTACTGATGATAGTGGCAACCTGAGAACATGCGTTCAATGTCGCATAATAATAAAGGAGTACTGAAACGAAATTTTGACGCCTAAAAAATGATATAATTGCCTTCATTAGTTTGTACAGATGCCTCACAGAAATCTTTGCAGTGATCCGAGGTCGGAATCACATAAAAATTGATTTTGATTGTCCCGGCCGCGAGCTTCCACAAATCGGCAGCACTAGCATCGGCCGGTGTGTCTGGCCGGTTCAGGGTGACGTCATATAGTCGTTTTCGGAACCGGAAACGATATCCTGCGCTGATACTGTCGGTGGTATTCGTCTGGGAGGGAGACGTACGGGTGTAGCTGTGTGAGCAATGCTTGTAAACTTTGCGCACTTTGCGTGTTCGACGTCTTTGCTCTTCAGTTCGTGGTCGGCGCATGGTGTTCCCTTGCACTGGTGCCGAAAACTGCGCGGTGCCGGCACCGCGCGGCGCGCGATGTCGACGCGCACCGTGGCGACGCGGCGGTGCGTGTCGCCGGGCTCGCCCAAGTTGTGCTATGGCAAGCTCTCGGAATGCGAAATACTGCTCATGGAAGCCTGTCCGAGCAAATCGACGATGACGCCAAGATGCATTATTTTCCACGCGACGACATGCAGCGCTAAACGTGGACTGAGATCGTGCGCGGCGGCGGCCGCAAGAACTGTCACCCAAGCCAGCGGGCTCGGCGTTGCTCGGGTAAGCTTGGGTGTTGGGAACTTCAGGCTTAGTATGGTATCGTAGCGAATATTTGATCGCTGGTATCTGTACAACTGCGAATGACCATCCCTCACACAACTTTTCACCACACTATCATCCCCTTTTTCGCATACTGAGCTTTATTTTGGGGATAATTGCCGTTTCAGCGACCGGTGACCAAGACATCTGCCCATGGCCTGTTTTGATTCTAGCGCGCAGGTGGCGCCATTTTTCGGCCGCTCGTCGCACCGCGGTGCCGGCAGTGCTGGGTCGGAGCGATGAACCTCCGCTGCCGTACATCGTAGGCTTACAATCGAGGCAAATATCTGAACGCCGCTTGTGAATTCAGCGCTGTTAACAACCCCTAGCACAATTTTTCACTACACTAACACCTACTTTCTCGCATTGGAACTTCTTTTTCGGGATCAGATTGATTATAAAAGAGTGGCGACAATTGTTGTTGCTATCACGGTCTGCTGTGTGGTTCGAGCCGCAGTGATATTAAAAAACGGACGACGGCGAAGACATCGCCGGCCTAATCGCCTGGCCAAATAAAGTTGCTCTGTCTGTCGGGTGGCAGCGACTCATCCGAGTCTGACGATTCAGACGACATTTCGACTGCTCGGGTGAGTGTGACCATGTGCAATGGTAGCAGACGATGCGGCGAACGTCCCTGACGTCACGGGTGAGACCGTGACGTCAGACTGGCCTGCTTGCAGGCTCTCCTTCGAACGGCCATTTTCCCGCGCGGCGACCGAATTTGAAACTGGTTGCAATAAACATGCTATAATTAATTCTGTGTTGGCGGCTGACGGCTTTCGGTTCGACTTTCGTAATTACTGGGCCAATAGGTATTATTTACAGCATAAAAACTGAAAGCGAGAGATTTAGTGTCACTACTCCTTTAGGACAGCTCTGATTACACGAAAAATGGCCCATATGATTTGGTGCCTGTCTGAGGTTCATTATGTACTATACAAAAATCACTCCTCCAGCATTCACTGAAGTGCCTGTAGAGGACCTTTTCGTAGCTAAGCGCGGAGCTCAACATTTTGTTTGAGGAAAACAAATAAAACGACACATTGGTACGTATAATTGCAGATGTGGTGTATGCCGCTGCTACCTTTGTGCTAAAAATGGCATTCTTCAGCTTTTTTTGAAACGCAGCTGTATGTCTCACCACCCGGAAGGACAAAAAACATCCTTGCGGGAGATCTACCAAAATATGTACGGTCAAGAAGTTGTTTACGCGAACAATAGCCCGATAAATCAGAATCTGGTAAAAAAGGCTTTCTTCTTACCTGCATATCGGCGAGTATCCTAATGGTAATCCTGCAATTACAGGCTCTAGTAATCCGGGAGGCATATCCCCAGGTTCGAAGGCCATGCACACATAAACACAGACACCAAAGCACAAACACGATTGACACAGCTTTGAACTGGCAGCGCACATTCCAATCAAAGTAAAACTGAGGTGTCACTGTTGAAGGCTCTGGTAGCGCAATCCTTTTTACTGCAAAGCCTAAGACGACATACGGTTACTGCAGCCGGAACAATTGGAAGTGATTGCCACTTGACGGCTGTCACTTCTTACCCGTCGCATTATATCGAATGTACTAATGTATTCGACCTTTTCACTCAATGCGGGAACCTTGAAACGTAAGCAACACAGTTGTCGAATTGTGTCTTCTCTTTTTGTGTTTTTTTTCTCCCCGTGTTTTTTTCTTCTGCACCTTCGTCCACTGAAGGTATCGCGGTTGTTGGGGTTTAAATGGTTTTATGTAACGGGGCTTTACCCACCGAAACTACACCTGGGTGACACGCTTTCGCGTGTTATATGCACTTAGTAGTGACGTAAGGCCCCATGAAAGTTGACTGACCAGCGACATTAAGGCTGGGGCCAATAATTCTCGAGCTCAAGTTAGGTTGGCTTGCTGCAACATTCGTCCTATTTCACTCACCTGCGTCGCCGAAGTGTTGGGTGAAGCGCACGTATGTATAGGAGGAGAAAGCATCTCGCTACAAAGAGTCTCGTAGATGAAACGACTGGAATATTCGCAGCAAAGCCCACGAAGACGGGGTAATTCGCAGTTGCAGCTGGTGCAGCCAAATATTTGCAGTGAAACATCCATCCTGCCGTCGTAATTAGGCAACGTAACCAGAAGAATGTGCTTTTTTGAGCGTACGGGTTCGGAGTCACTGATGACGACAAAACAAAACAATTTAAGTCATTGCATCATATAAAAGTGAAGGAGCACGGAAGCAGGGGAAAGAGAGAAGCCTGACAAAATAGCGATCTCATTTATTGTTTTGATAGGTGATATTGTGGCAAAAGACAAAACAGCAAAGCCTATGTAGCATAGTGTCGTATTTTTTTCTGATGCAACACCAGGAACACCGTGCTTTCTTCTTCTGAGCTTCCAAAGCGCGGGGGACGTTTCCGACGACTATTCGAGGCTGGTGACATTCCTGCTGGAGCACAATCCTGAGGCTTCACGTGCCATCGAAGATTCAGGCCTTTGTGCGTGTTTGTTTTTGGGCTTATTATATGACCCTAGAGGTGGGAATATTAGATACAGAAATGGGTGATTTGGCTTGCTTCCACTCCATCTGGTGTAGACAACATTATACGATGACAGTAAAACCGCACCTGCCACCTCCATGGCTCAGTATCTATCGCACTCATTGGTACGGCCGGCAGGCATGCAGAAATAAAACCCTATCTATTGCCCCTTCTCAAGCATTACGTTTTCAGTGGTCTGCGGATTTTGGCGTAACAATGCCAATTTCAGTGGTTTTTGTCTCAGGGAGTAGGAGCAAGTCGTATACGAATCCCACAAACAAGGAAGAGCAAAACGTTAGGATGTTCTTTTGGGCGAAGGCTATTCCTCGGTCATGCCCACGCACACTGAACCCTCCAGGAATTTGCCGGTGGTTATGGCTGGCCCCCCAACGAAAGTATTCTCGTCTGCCGACCTAAATTATTACGGTTAACAGAAATTTTTTCCCGTGATTTCAATGCCTACAAGCTATTCGCCACGACGATGCCACGACTGGATCTTTCGCGCTGTGTATGGTTGCCGCTTGATTTTGTCGGCCTTGTGCTTTTTTGCATTGGTTTGTTATAGTTCCCGTGTGTTGGTAATGCCTATGTTGGTACGGTGTTCCCTTATTTGATAACTGTGAACCAAAGAAGTCCATTGTGCAAGAAAACTGCAGTTCCGTAGAAATTGGTCACTTAGCTGAATCTGATCACTGGTTTGTGCATCAGAGGGGTGGGTAAGGTAGCTTTTGACGGATAAAACCTAAAGTTAAGCTTCTTTTACCCTTCCACCAGGCTTTGAACGTGCTGCTGCTACTGTTCCTGCTGTCTAGCCTGGTGCCATACTCGCCGTGCTTACGTATGCAATGAGGGGAAAATCGTCTACGTCAAGAACCTGCAGAATAGAGGACGGAGGGAGGTCCATTCACAGAAACCAGCGTAAGAGCTGCCAAGCCACAACAACTTTTGCCACAAACAACACGCCACCACATGAGTTGTGATGCCACATAAAAATTTGTAGGGTGGCTTTCGCTGTCAGAAAACAAACCGCCTCGTAAGCTAATTGCTCTCTTGCAGTTGGCATATATATAAGAGTTCTCATTTCATCCACACTTGGAATATGCCACAGGCGGAGAGAAAGACATCTTCAGAAACTACATTTTTGTTTACACGACTGTGGCGTTGTGCACCATCTTCACGTGACGTACGCGCCATTCTGCGCTTCGCGGTTATTTCAAAGCGATCGCTAAACTTCTCGTTCAGACGAAACCGAGCATGCAACCTCTTGACGTGCTCGTTCCCTGCATGCTGCTCAGAAAAACTGACATACAGCTCTCCCCGACTACAGTACCGCTGAGCCGTGTCTGTGGCCGTGAGTTATCTCCCCCTCACTGACAGCTGCTCAGCATCGTCGCAACGACATAGAGTTTCGCGTTGTCCCATCAAGCCCAACTAGTATAAACATGGTAGGAAAGTCTACACATAAAGAAACATAAACATTGCAGGCAATCTTTAGTAAATAGGGGATTAGCCCCAAACTACACGCATCCACACCAAGAGCTTTGTCCGTATTCTAGCTGTGTGTACAACGCAAGGTGCCGGTTTGTGTTTTAATTAGGTGTGTTCGTGTTCCGGTTTTATGTTCCTTTTTTGAAATCGGAGAGGGGGGGTGAGTCAAAATCTAGTGCTACATTTCACACTTAAAATCGAGAAGTCGCGTGTTTTTGTGAGACCATTGCAAAATTCGAGGTTATTCGGGTTAAATGTACAGATATAATAAATAATACACACAGCTTATGTTATCAGAAGGGATCATCACTTTCTTTACTCAAACGCGGTAAAATTAGTGTTGGTTTCAAGTTGGTAGTGGGTTGACAACGGGCTGTAAATACTCTCGGTGAGTAAATACTCTCGGATATTCGGCGCTTCTTGGGAAATAAATCAGTAAGGACGAGAGTAACGAGCATAGACAACCACCAAGAAATGAAACATTTTATTCACGACAAGCTGGTCATCAACTTTTTCAACAACCTTCCTTACGTACACTAAAATTTGCATGCGCATCCTACTTTTATTCTTTCCGGACATGTCCGATCGTTGAACATATCTCAGCAAGGAGAATGTTCTATCGCCATCATAGTTTCCATTAGCTAGGCAGAAGAGTGCCTGTGCCGCAATAGCCAGCTTCGGGTAAAAAGTGCTAGAGTAATACCAATACTCAATTAGTTCGACAGCTCTATTAGTGGGCCTTGCTTCCAGGAGAAGCACCACTGGTTTAGAAAAGCAAACCGTCAGTTCACCGTTGTCCCGATCGCTGCTTCGAAAAGATGTATTGGGAAAAAGTCCGGTTTAACCCTGTCCTTCTGAGACATGTTCGGGGTGTAAAAATCGGGTAAAATTGGGTTTTACGCGAACCCAAAGACCCTAGTTATACTAAATCACAACACGGGAAACTACTGAACCACCGAAACCAATCACAAACAACACTGCCTAGCCCATACACTGCATACATCTCTTCAACCAACCCGGCTGTAGCAAACGGTATACAGCGACAGGGAGATCAAGCCGAAACTGTACAGCATCCACAGAGAGAGAGAGAGAGAGAGAGAGAGAGTAAATGTTTATTGAAAAAGGAGAAGAGGTCGGCCTGAGAAATTGATCTTGGGCCTGCTACTTCCCTCTGGGGGGAGGGTACTGGGGAAAGAAAGAGAAAGGAATGAATATGGAAGGTATGGGGAATGACAATGAAAGCGACAAATGAACAATGTACAAGCAGTAAACCAATAAACGTCTCACGTAGCACCATATATTACCTACCGGCCCAAAATAGTGCGGAGAGAAATTTTTACTGAGAAACTTCACTCTTTGTTACACAAGTGTGGTGTGGTGCACCATGTTTATGTAGTGTACGCGCCATGTTTACGCATCTTGTTTACGTAGTGTTTACCATTTTCGCCGGTTTTCCCTGTCGTTTGAAATCTGGATTTTATCTTGTGTAGTTATTGTACACCTTAAGAAGCAACTTGTGCACAAGAGAGTTTAGGGTGATGGGTTTGTAATACCTAAACTTCTCCTTATATCTGTTGTTTTAAATTCGAAATATATTACGACATTTTTGGCGATGGGGAGCTTTTACGTCCTGTGAAGTCTGGGTAAAATTTTGTAACTGTACCATGTACATTCATCCCTCGAATATTTTCCTTTTCACGAGTAGTTCTTCGTGTTCTCCACCTTCGAATTATCTTGGTAGCATTTTCCACTTTGTATTTATTTACTATTTCAATTTCACTGCATTAGGCTTTTAGTACTGTTCGCTCCCCTAACTCTACCAGCCTACAAAGCAGGATACAACCTTTAAGCCACCTTTTTTTATTCGTCGCTCTTTCATTTTCAGTGCATACATCCGCTCTTTCTAAATTACGACCATTTTTCGTGTTGCCCCGGATAAGCCGCCGTTTAAACGTTTTTCTTCCACCTGTCTGACGCAATGGGTAGCAAATACGGTGCCAAGGGTACTGCTGAGAGGATTTCTACAAGTCGGGAAAAAAATCATATAATCAGTAATGTAGTCTAGCGGTGTACGTATACCTGTTCGATCAGTGCACGTCCAATTACGCGCCAAATACGCTGTTAAGTTTGGACTACCATGTAATTTCCAAGGTCAATTACATTAGATAGGAAAGATAACAGAGGTGCAGCAAAATAACATAGCAGCGCTTCGCTTGTCTTTATCTACATTTTTTGCTTAACTCATTATCAAGCTATAAAACGTTTGAAAGCACTTTTCGCTCTTTTTATCATACCTTATAAAGCATATGATTTATTATGGCCGAGCGTAAAATATATCCATTGTTTCTCTTTACCCCGAAGTATAGGTACCTGTTGACGTACGCTCATTGTAACCTTTATCTCCACCAAAAGTCACACCTGCCCAATATACTGTGTGAAAAAAAGCCATAATTGTTTAAAAGAATATTATATGCGATATTTTTCGAATTTTTACAATATTTCTTATCAATAAATCACGGCACCAGTGGTGTATGTTGCAAAACAACCAATTGATTACGAACTAATATAATTTATAACAGTTATTTATGCGTTTTAAAGCGATATTTTTCTGAATGATTGATTTTCGTCTGGCTGGCCCTTAAAATTTGACAACAGACACTGTAACCGAACGTACGAAGAAAGGGTTGCGATCGGAGTTTAATCATGAGGACATAGCGGCCAAGTTTTTGCATTTATGAAAGGAGATCCTTTATGCCTAGAGCAAAGTAAATGGGTGCACGATGCATACATCACCACCAATTGCGCCATGATCATTTATGTTTTGCCATAGGCTCCTGGCGATGTCTAGATGTCTTATACTGTTTCAATATTGTTGTGATCGAGAGGCCAGGGATATGGTAGAAGCTCACAAAATACGGAAGCTGGCTGACACATGCGGTACAGACCCTCCTTTTTTGCTTCCGTGCTGAAGTTGTTTTTTTTGTTTTCTTGCGTTTTAGGGACACATGTATGAGATGCATATTTCTTATTTGGTCAGATCATGATTGCGGCAATTTAATTTTTATTTTTCTCTATTTGTTGATTTTTTAAAAATTCACTTCGACCAATGATCTCCTGTCATGCAGCTGTAGGCAGGGCCGGCAGTCGCGTAATGAAGCGGGCGGCCCGCTCCCACAAATGTTGCACGGTGCCTGTGGCCGACCGGCCAGGGCCGCAGAGAAAGGAGAAGCAGTCACAGTGTTCGAGTTTGAGCCTCGAAGCCAACTTCGTTCTCTTCTCCCTCATCGCACACAACAGCCTGCCGATGACGATGTTGCTGTTGTGGATGCTGCTACATTGTCCTCCCCCCTAGCGACCAGGTTGAAGTTAGCGATGAAAATGTTCGGAAGCACCGGAACTGTACCCGTTATCACAAGGTCGTTGACTATGTCAAAATTATGTGGCAGAAGAAAGCTATAGAACTATGTACACATATGTACATAGAATGCCTATGTCAAACCGAGGGCATAATGTCCTCTGCCCTGTCCAGTCATTGTCGCTGCGGCACCGGCTCCACAGAGGGAGTTGAGGAGGTCAGGTCTGCGAGTGCGGCCGAGGGCGGGTCGCGTGACCGTGGTTGCTCTTAGGTGACTTAACGACGCTGCAGTGCCAGAAGTTGCTAACCACAACACTGAAAGGATTGGGAGGGCGCATGCAGATGTAGATAGTCCTTGGAAAGTCTGGAGGTCGAAGGGTAATCCTGGGCCAGTGATGGTTCCGATGTCGTACGTGGATTCATTGAGAAGCAGACACAGACGTGGGGATTGAGTGACGGCGCGGTGGTCGACGCCGTCGTCGACGCCACGCACGGCGCTTGGTACGTCGGGCCATCTTTGTCGCAGCCAGAGCGAAAGCCTTCTTCGCCCGACATGGCTAATGTACATGGGCAAGCCTCGTATGAACAACATTTGGCTGAGTAGCTGGGCATTGGAAACCACGGTTGTTGATGAGAAAACCAGCTCTACGCTGCCCTCTAGCAGTTGAAGAAGAATTGTGGGCAGGATCTCCACACACCCGCGGCAGTGCATCATCATCATCATCATCATCAGCATCCTATCTACGCCCACTGCAGGGCAAAGGTCTCTCCCATTATTCTCCAATTAGCTCGGTCTTGTGCCAACTGTAACCAATTTATCCCCGCAAACTTCTTGATCTCATCTGCCCATCTAACTTTCCTTCGCCCCCTGCAACGCTTGCCTTCTCTAGAGATCCACTCTGTTACCCTTAATGACCAGCGGTTATCCTGCCTTCGCATTACATGCCCTGCCCATGTCCATTTCTTTTTCTTAATCTCTACTAATATGTCCTTAACACGTGTTTGTTCCCTGACATATTCCGCTCTCTTCTTGTCCCTTAATGTTACACCTATCATTTTCCGCTCCATTGCACGCTGAGTCGTTCTCAATGTAAGTTGAACCCTTTTAGTGAGCCTCCAGGTTTCTGCCTCGTAGGTAAGTACCGGTAAGATGCAGCTTGTAGGGATTCTTCCCTCTCAGCCGTAACGTCGCTGCATTCGAATTACCGGGCGCGACCTCTCCTGCCATCTGTGAACGCACTGCGGAAAGACGATGCGATGGAGGGGGGCGTGGCATGTTATGTGCACGCTATATAAGCGCAGCGGTGCTTGTTAGCGGCCATAGAGTCGCCAGAGGGGAGTCGCCGACCGGGAGTGCCGCCAGCCAGAAGAGACAAGCCACCGCCGCCAGCCACCTTCAAGGAGCCCGCACAGCAGCAAGCGGCCAGCCGTCCGTCCCGTCGTGCCGTAACCATCCGGAGATTAAAGTGCTTTGGTAATGTCCGTTGTTGATTGCATCTTCTGTGCCATTTATATTTCGTTTTAAGTGCGAATGCACTTCTTAAGCGAGCCTGAAGCGTCCGCCGCAGTCCGCATAGCAACAGCTGCGGGTGCGCGCGCTCCTCGTCTTCCTTGGCAACGGGGGGAGATGGCGCGCGCTGCCTGGCCGCTGACATGGCACATACCCACGTGGGGGATTGGCCAGGAATCGGGCGTGAGAAGGGCTAATGCACCCGCTTAAAGGAGTACTGACACGAAATTTCAAAACTGAGATCCGCTGTAGCAATCAAGTACGACGACAACACAAATAGGTGTCTGTGAATAAATGCATCTTTCTTTCTTTGTAGTTGTGTGTGTGTGCGTGATCTCTCTTTCGCGAACATTACCGAACCGCGCAAATTCAACTCGTTCATTCGCACTTTCACATTCTTCCCCTCGGGAAATGCGGGGAATTTTTTTCACTGCTTTAGTAAAGCCCCTTGTTCTTTTCGCAATGTTCTGTGCCATAATGTTTTGACGAGGCTGTTGCCTGAACCCCCCTCGGTAGGCAGAATTACCTACAGTGGCGCCCAACGTGTATTTAGGCTGCACAGTCCTTTGTCAGCAAGGCAATTACGCACAGGAGCAAGTTACGAGTAAACCTTTGGGGCCTTTGTTTTGCAAGTGGCAGCTGTTTTAGGAACTGAGCACTTCAGCCTAGCGAAAGGTATTTTGTTGCTGTTCCGGACTGCGCTAGACGCTCTGAAAACCGTGTATAATGTAGTTGCTCTTTCGCCCGAGTTCATTTCTTTTCAACGAGCCTGCGCACTGCATAGTTTTCTTTGCCGCAGCACGGCATATCCAGTTTCCCGGCGCTCCGCAACTGATAAGCATTACCCGTAGTGGGCGTTGTGCTGGAGCGTGCTCGGTTCATAGGGTGGCATCTTTTATCCATAGCGCACGCGCATTACGGCTAAGCTTCAGAAATGCCATTACTAGAATTCCTTGCGCACTTGCACAAAAGGCAATCTTCACCTTTCGCACTCCTAAATAGAGTGTTCCTTTCCGTTTTCGGCATAACTCTCTAATTTGAACCGCTTTTCACCCCGGGGCAACATGTATCATCTTCCCCCATCCGAGCGGGAAGCCCTGGCTGCTGACTTGCGCGAGCTCGGAATCCTATTGCGAAGTTTCCAGGCACAGCTTTGCAGCAAAGCGCAGATGTCTTCCGGCCCAAACACCGACGAGGGAGGGACGAGCCCTGCAGCGCCTGATGGTGACCATCTCCGTGTTGAGGCCGCTTCTCGGCCTGCAGCGGATGAGACCGCGGATGATGCTCAGCGGCGGCCGGAGCAAGCGCTCCCATGCGACAGCCCCACGGGCTTTTCCGTTCAGCCCAAACCCGAGCCGCATTACGCCGCCTCATTAACGCGCTGCCCGGGGCACACTGACGGCTCAACCCATGGTCCTTGTGATGAAGGCCACCCGGTCTCTGCCAACGCGAGCTACGGGGCCGGAGGCCACCAGGTCTCGAACAACATGGGCTACGGAGCGGAAAGCCACCCGGTCGCAGGCAAACGCGGACGAAATACTGGTGAGTCCACCACTGGTATGACCCTTTAAAGTTGGCCACTTGCGAATAATGCTACTGCATTACATAACGTCCGGGCCAGCACGGCACAGATGATGACTTCTCACGCAGCCTGAAAATTTTCCAGGTGCGGGCCAACCTGACGGCAGATAAGGCCTGCCAGCCGGACGAGGTGCTCGTCGTCCGCACGGACGAATTCGAACTACCGCAGCTGACGAACCCTGGTTAAGAAAGTATGATGGGCCTGAACCAGAGCGGTATGAAATTGCCGTTGCCGGTCTCACTCAATCGCATTTCTCCGGACTGTCTGTTTCCGGCCACAGAGTCCCGCCCGAACGACGAGTTGCGTGAAAGTGCCCACGTTACCATTGCTTTTAGAGTGAAATCGATGTAGCTCGCAACAGAACATGGTTTTTGCAGATCCTGCCGCATCCCATGTGCTAAGACTCCTGAAAAGCCCCACAGCACCCTGGAGGGCCCCACCCTCTCGAGCAGCGCGAGCAAGGCAGCTCCGAGGCCTGGTTGCGGCGCTACTGGGCCTGGGCCACCTGCAACCACGACGTATCCGAGCGCTACGAGCAACGTCGCGTCGGCGCAATCCGACACCCCACTCCGTCGTCGGGCGTGCCTCCCGGACAGCCACCACTTCGTCGTTTCCCCTCACCAGCCAAGGTGCCGAATCGTGCGAGTGTAACGCAGTCACCTTCGCCCACTTCAGCACGAAGGCCTGAACTGCGCTCACGAGATCGACGTGCGGGACCTCGGGACTGATTTAGTTGGCCAGAGAGACGTTTTTGTGAGTGGGTGTGTGCGCTTGGCAACGTGCCAAGAACTTTTTTCTTTTTTTTTTTTCTTCTCAGAGGGGGGGAAAGTGTAGTCATTCTCCCCTCTCAACCTTCGCGTCGCTGCATTCGAATTACCGCGCGCCCCTCTCCTGCCATCTGTGAACGCAATTTTCGGAAAGACGGTGCGATGGAGGGGGGCGTGGCATGTTAAGTGCCCGCTAGATAAGCGCAGCGGTGCTTGTTAGCGGCCATAGAGTCGCCAGAGGGGAGTCGCCGACCGGGAGTGCCGCCAGCCAGAAGAGACAAGCCACCGCCGCCAGCCACCTTCAAGGAGCCCGCACGGCAGCAAGCGACCAGCCGTCCGTGCCGTCGTGCCGTGAGCCTCCGGACATTGAAGTGCTCTGGTGATGTGCGCTGTTTATTTTATCTTCTGTGCCATTTATATTTCGTTTCCACTGCTTCAGTAAAGCCCCTTCTTCCTTTCGCAATGTTCTGTGCTTTAATGTTTTGACGAGGCTGTTGCCTGAACCCCCCTTGGTAGGCAGAATTACCTACAAGCTGCCAAACTTTCTTCTTCAGCGACAATGGTAGGCTGCTGTTCATTATCTGAGAATATCTGCCATATGCACCCCACCCCAATCTTACCTTGTAATTATCTCTGCCTCATGATTGGGATCTTGGGTCACAACTTGGCCTAAGTAGATATATTCGCGGCAGTGCGTCAGGTAAGAAAGCCCAAGATGAGGAAGGCACTTTTGTTGGTGCGTTTGGTTGTTCAAGGATTCGGGCAGTCACGGTCACCGTGGAGTGCACATGACGAGTGTACAATGAATGTAGAGTTTCAGGGGCAGAAGCATGCCGCTGGAGATGGGTGAGCGCGCATTCAATTATGCATGATTCTGCCAAGGAGGCGCTCGTTGAAGTGTTAGTCCCGTGAGGTGGATTTGGCATCTTCATTTTCGCGTGGAGAAATGAGCATTGACATATCTGCGACAAGTGACGGTGACTGGCAGTGACTGGGAGGACAAAGTGGTCGGTGACGACGTCTCCGTAAAAGCGCCAGTGTCATGGATGTCGGGGGAGTAGGTGGGGGCTCCATTTTCGGTATACATTCCGGCGATTGTCTCCAAAATGGGTGCGCCTGGTTCAGTCGCGAGCGGCAAAAAGCGAACCACCGATATGATGAATCACTCTAGCACGGCGTCTTTAAGGTCGCTGTAGAGATTTGGCACGGATGGGGCCACGCAGGGTTGGGTAAATACCTCGTTCGGGAGAGCTTGGCACTTGACGTTATACCGTGTGGCTTGGGTGAAGAAGCCTTGGATGTAAAAATGGCTCTCCATGAGTGCGAACCACAGCTCCGGATCCTTGGGATTAGACGGCGGCATGGGAGAGAATAGCGAAGATGGCGGCTCGCCGTAGAAGCCTCTTTGATACCCCAGCGGTGAATGCATGGTTGCGTTGAGTCCGGTGTCTCCGGATCACCACTTTTGTACGCTGGGCTGGCCGTCGCGTAATGAGGCGGGCCCCGCGCACCCACAAATGTTGCCAGGCGCCTGTGGCCGACGGGCCAGGGCCGCAGAGAAGAAACGGAAACACATTGCTGGTGTTTGAGCCTGGAAACCCACTTCGTCCTCTTTTCCATCAGACCACACATCACCACAGCGATGACGATGGTGCTGTTGCGAATGCTGCTACAAAACTAAGAGCGATTGATCTTGTGGGGTAGGGAGCGACTGGCGCGGGAGTTGGTCTGGAGGGGTCTCTATAGGCGCTCATGAGCAATTCTAAGGGATGTGTGGTCAAGAGGGATCGCGGCGGCGAGCGAGAGGGTGATGCTCCGTGACTTTTTCGATTGAAAGCAGTCGACCGCGTCCGAACGAGCACCGTGGTAGGGCGCCTCGGCGAAGTACGTTTACAGCACATGGCTCCAAAATTCATGGTATTGAGTTAACAGTGAAGTTGTAAACGATACAGAATTACCGTCTGCTCTCACAAAAAATGGTCATCTATGGAGGAAGCTTGGTTACAGAAAACGGCAGCAACTGTTGTTTCAACGGAACTATCGGGAAATAAATAATGGTACAATTAGCCGCTGAGAAGGCTCTAGTGTTACGCACCACAGCTCCGCTGGTCATCCTTCTTCAAAAAGTTGAAGGCCACTGAAATATTTTACAGTGCGCGACGAAGCGTCAGCAAATTAATGTTTTCCAATTACCATCGACAGAACAGCGATATACAGTTTAGAAGATGTAACACCTTTTTAACTATTAGAAGGTGCTGGTTAAAAATAACAAAGTCGCTTTGAACCCTATCTGTACCGTGAAAAAAAGAAAAATGTATCAAATTTAAAAAAGAAATGTTTTTCCCTGAAATTGTAGAGCCCTTTTCCTGTATAAATTTGGGCAATTATTTAGATGAAATAGCGTTTTTTTTTATTTCGAGAATTACGTTTGAAGATTTCCCTCAGAAGGATTCACACGGCAACAATATTCCTATGAAATAGCGTCACTTTATTTCTTTAATGGTGCGATAAATTACTCGAAGATGCCTTCACTGCGCGGCCCCACTGTCTTGCAATAGAAACGCCGTAAGGCTCACGAATGACCGATGACGAGAATAGTCGACATGACCGATGACAACCATACTCGTAATCAGTGATTTTGGTACAAAACCTCATGAAGATTTAACTAGTAAACGGGAGCAAAAGGGTTAATGCGACAGCGAAATATGCGTCCCATGACGCCCGCTGTAATTGAAGACAACGATTTATCTAGGTTTAACGGCGTTCTTCAGGACAGAATTTCCACCACATGGACATTTTTTATTTCCATTTCTTCAGAGCAGACCTGGACTGAGAGGCAGCAATTACTTGGGCGAAACGAAAATTAAAAAAAAATGTTGGAAGCGAGATTTTTCTTTAACAACCTGCGGTTGTACAACGATACAACAAAAATTTTCCGTTCAACAAAAATTTCTGCGAATGTGCTTTATACGGGCAATTTTGCTGCCGGTTTACAATGAATTATATCGCAAAGACATCATACTATGGGAAACCGCAGCGGCCTACAATTTATGGTACAGGATCCGAGCGCGCAACAAGACACGTTATCGAGGACGCGCAGCTTCCTCCAGCTCCACAGTGGCAGGTTCAGTCGCAATGATGCCTGCTAGTGGCAATGCAACCAGCGCCCCTCTGTAGCCCAGGGCTGCCTTTAAAAACCGTCGCGATCAACTTGACACGTATGCGCAGTGGCGATTATACATATCAGATAGGGTGGCGGGGGAAGTGCCGACACTCTTAGACCGGCGCTCTTTGGCTCTCGTCGGCGCCCGCGTGCGGCGCAGCGATGCACTTCGGCCACCACTCCCGTGCTCCGTTTACTTCTGCGCGGGCATGAATATAGCAAAGTAAATTCAATTTCAAGCTGCCGAGGTTGAGGAAATCTCTTGGGCTTCATAAATTTAGCTATCGAGCTCCTACCGGCCATAAAACGGTAGTAGGGAACTAAGTCTGCAATTTTAGGAGCCTTGACCTTCACAATTTTAGAAGGGAGTGGCCGTTGCTTCACTCTGTGCTAATCCACGGACTCCACCTGGGATTATTAAAGTTGTTCAGGACCGGTGAAGCCTTGCATGGAACTATGTCTACTTGCGCTTGATGAACACTATATAGTGGCCCCTCTTCGAATACAGAACGACAGAACAAGGTGCCAATTACAATAGTAGAAACATATGCAACAAGTGGCCAATGTATGCCCATTCAGGAATGGGTGCACCAAAATTTACTCACGTTATGCAGATTAGTTGCTTTGGAATAGAATTAGTTGCATTCCGGGCGGAGTTCGCATCCATGACAGGACTTCTGGCTGGTTTGACGGCGAATATAGTTTTCGGCGCAAGCAAAACGCTCACGCAAAATGAAGACTACTTTCCGAAAAAAATACGTGGGCGTTTTAATTTTCCAAACTCGGTAATACATCTATTCCACACTTTTTCATCCGGCCGCAGCTATAAACAGAACGTTTCGTTTAGTCACGAAACCTCGGCACTTCGCCACTTTTGTAACAAAAACGTTTTTCTAAGGCTGTCACGTCTGCATCGCTCTAATCTATATCACAGCGAAAACCGGCGTGTGAAACATAATATTTAGTGAAACAAAGGAAGCGACATTTTGTGGGCCCCCACCGAACCCGTCCCTCCCCCTTCCTTCTCTTAGCCTGGTTTTGTGCTAGCTGTGCTTTCAAGGATTTCAAGTATTTCAAGGATTTTATTAAACTTTTTTGGTACATACACTTGCACGTAGTTATTAGTACAGAAGGAGGTCCCAAAGTAAAACTGTAGGGTGGACGTCTTGTTAATCAATGCGATAATATTGTTAAAAATATTTAGCCAGTCGAAGAACAGGTCAGGTTAACACGCTAATGAAATATCCAAACACTATAACAAGAAATTACACAATATTAGCGGTGGAACAACAGGTTTAAGTACTATAAACATGGAAAAGCACAACAATTATTATTTAGAAAAAAATTGTTAACAAGCATGGTGTTAAACTACTGGGCAATGTAGAAGCAATATACTCTAGATATGCTAAAATATCGCAGTTTAATAAAGTATGCAAGCAATAGAACAAGACATACAATATAAGCTCTGGAAAAAGAGGTGTAACTACTATACACACATAAAACGACACTTTATTATTCAGAAAGATTGTTAAGCAAATTTGATCTTAAATTACTGTGGAATGAACGCATAGAATAAAACAATTTAATTGGTATTGGTAAAGCATTCCATAGTTCTATGCTTGCGAAAATGGCTGATTGTTTGCCTTAATTAGGGTAGATCTTAGGCAGCAGTAAGTGAAGGCCTTGAGAAAATCTTGTGGGGTTGCTGTTTGTTAGGTGGGAATCTAAAAAGCTAATAATGATAATGTCGTGTGTGCGAGCCCGAAAGATGATAGGGCCAACGTTTAGATGAAAAGCAAGTTTTAGCAGTATAATCTGCATAGTCGTGTAGAGGGGAAGCGCCAATGGGTTGTAAGGGCTGAATGTTATTAGCCAAACCGCATGGCTTTGTAATTGATGGAGGCATGACAAATGAGTAGAATACGTGTTTCCCCATGACGATAAGCAGTAATTAAGATGTCTGCAAACAAATGCATAGTATAGAAATATCAGGATATGTTTCTGAAAACAGCTTCGTGATCTGATGAGTGCGCGTATGCCAAAACCAATTTTTTTCGTGATTTCACGTGGAGAATAAATTTCAGATGATTGTCAAGTAAATCTCCGAGGACGCGATACACATAATGTTCTCCAGGTATGCTGGCGCCACTGCCCCTAAGCTTCCCCGCAGAGAACAAACTTTTACCAGAGTTTTAGCAAAAGAAAACTTGCGAACTACTGCTCTTTTTTGTTTTCATTCGCGCCAGCTTTCCTGTTTTTTGGTTCAATTTCGTCGCGACCTACAAACAATTACATGGTGCTAGAAGTTGCTGAGCCCAGGGACGCGGTTCGACTGCCGCCCGCGGCTGACGCATTTGGGATGGAGGCGAAAAGCAAGAACACCCATGTGTTCGAGATATCGGCGCAAGTTACAGATCCCCAGTTGGTCAAAATTAATTCGGAGCCCTTCACTACGGCGCGCCTCGTCGCATTTGTAGGGTCGGCGGGACAAATCCGCATTGTCAATCAAGCGTCTAGAAGGGTGTTATGTAGCCTTGTCTAAGCCTTGTCCCATTTATTTAAAGGTTCACAAGCCAAGCCGTAAAATAGCAGTTTCTCTGACCGCAGCGCGTATCGGCCCCACCAACGGTCGGCCTCACCAACGAGTAAATGGTAGATTTTTGCTGCGAGCCTGTCCGACACCACCTCTAAGCTTGAAAGATCGATGTAGTTGCTAATGCTTTAGCTTATAGAGCTCTCACTCGCTTTAATATCTCAGTTAGGCTCCATGACATTGATTTCTGCATTTTTCGAACTTATTTTAACATGCTGACAAAATCTGCCTTATCTTTCCTCGCTTTTCAGGTCCAAGCACATTGACGTCCTCTTGCACAGCAAACACGCCTTTGAACTGCCTCTGAAAGGTCAAGGTCAAAGGACCTTGAGGGGTGTCAGCCGCAGACTCTGAGATTAGGCAGCAGGACCAAAGTCTAGCTGTACTTCTCGTCACATCAAATGCAGCTCTCTCCAATCCACGCAGAAGACGCGCAGCCAACTCCACCCCTTGCGCACACTGCCAATTACATGCAAACACTTGCCCGGCGCAGGTGGAGCGTTCTGCATAGCGCCGCCACGCGCTGCTACGTTACATTGAACCTTGCAGGAAACAAAAGCATACCATTGAACAAAAGCATACCATTGAACCTTGCAGGAAACAAAAGCATAACAGGGGAACTGACATCACCACCACTGAAGAAGGCAACATCATCTTAGGAGGCACCCTTTCTTGCTTGTATTTCTCCGTAAGCGTCACCTTCCCCGCCTTTTCTCACCCATTCCGCTGGCTCACCCTTCTGTCATCTGCTTCGTCTTCGCCTGCCGACGATTGGATATTGGAAGCGCCACGCAGTGCCCTAGGGCCTGGGTGGGCAGGCATTTGCCACCTTTGCTAAGGTGCGGTTGGCAGTGGCCTGATGAGGGCGTCAAAAAGTCACTACACTTTCACAACAATTCTACCAGTGTGCTTCATAATACAGGCGAGTCACCTAAGCTATCTTTATTCCGTTGCACGTAGAGATACCACACCCCCACATTAAATAAATAGCTAGAGAGCATTGACCGGAAATTTTCCTTCGGCGACAAGTTTGTTTAGGGTACTTCGTGTCGATGGCCGCAGGTTTGCACAGAACTTTGTCTATAACAGATTTTTTGTAAAAAGTTCGTTCATTCTAGTGAACAACTGTGGATGTGAATGCGTGGATCTGGATCTGTGCCGCGGTAGCGGTGCACTAGCGCTCATCCTTTAGAATTCGCAACCTCAGAGTGCTTCCACGCCTCGCATCTAGTGTTGTACGCACATTCCTCGTGTATTAAGTTTTGTAGGGCACAGCGGTAACTTTACTTTGAAAAGATAAAGTGTTCTTTGCGATAGAAATCCCGGACTGCGCTTTTTAAAATAACACAAGTTGTCTCTTGAAATATATTGTTAGTTAAAGGAGCACTCTGCATAAACGCCTGGAGAGGGAAACACCGTGGTATTAGGTTCCCCGACGCCATACTGTGCATGTCAGTTTGTGGAATGTTTCTTTGCAACCTGTATTTTGTTATTTTTATTTCGAAGCTGAAAGTCAGTACTGCAGACATTATTTCCAATAACAACGTTTCATCGTTTATCCTTGCGTGACATCCGGTGGGGTGCTCACTACACGAGCCACAAACAACCTGCAAATCGCACTGCAAGCCCAAAATGTGTAAATTGCCAGTACGATGGTGGTCAACTTGAGATTGGAGTACAGAAGGTAAGGATAACATAGAATTGATTCGGCCACCACATACCATGACAAACCGTGCCAGATCTCCGAACGATATTCATCTACACGGCATCGGTGAATCTTTTATGAACCACCATAGCAGGTTCACGAAAAGTGGTTTTAGCAAGTGAAATGAGTCAAATGAGGCAGGAAACAGGTGAGGAGGAGCTATGATGGCGTTGAAGACAGATAAATTCATCCTTACTAGCAAACATAAAAGACAGGGACAAGGATAAAAAGGACACAAAAGACACGCTAGAACTTCAACTCAGTTTATGCAGAGTAACAGGAAAACGCCAAAATGTACATGATGTTTGAAAGGGTTATCATGAAAACATAGCGAAACAGACAAAACAGTATGGCTCGTATCACAGGAGGAGAAGACGACGAAGATTGGTTGGGCAGGCCGTTTGCCATAACCGCTCTGTGAATTCTTCGCGTTTTCTTTATGTGTAGCGCTTTCAGCGCCGTCTTCTACTGCGCTCTCTCCTCCCAACATTACAGCGATTCCCAGGAAGCGGGCTTACCGCGTCAAGCGGCTCCCCCGGAGCAGTGAGCGTACTCTGTGGCACAACAGGGTACTGCCATCATCTCTGCTCCATGCCGCCATAATGCAAAACGTCGGCGGAAACGTGCCACACCAGTCTTCGTCTGCTATGTGATGCAACATCCCTGCGGACCCTCAATGTCCGCCAGCCTCGAAAAAGCGTGAAGTTGACCAAGCTCCAGAAGACTCTGCCAATTTTCCTGACGACCTGGTTGAAATGGACCAGGTAGCGTTCACTCCTGTCACGTACAAGAAAAAACGAATCGCCGGAATTCCCGTTGTGTTTCAACCGACAGCCGCAGGATGCTCATTCTGGAGAGTCAACCCTAACATTTTGGCAGCGGAGGTCGTGACAGCCGCCCAGGAAAAGTCCTGACTCATCGTTTGAACAAAGACGGCAGCCTTATGGTCACCGTATCGTCTCTTGCTGCTGTGAACCGTCTTCTACAGATCTCCAGCCTCTCTGGTATAACCATCGAAACTCGTGTACCTCACTCCTACATGGCAACTTACGGGAAAATCAAAGGTGTGCCTCTCGAGTACACGGACGAGGATCTTGGAAACTACCTACGCAGTCAAGGTGTAATATCTGCCCGCAGGCAAGTTTCCTACCGGCCTAATGACGACAGCATTGTAAGTGAATCACGCCGCCGACGATCTGTGATCCTAGAGTTTAAATCTGGCTCAGCACTGCCTAGAACGGGTGTTTGTGGCTTCTGCAGTTTTCCGGTGATGGAATACTGGGATCAGCAACTCAATGTTCAAATTCAGCGGAATGGTCACATCGCCAATAACTGCAGAGGACCAGTGCGATGTAAACTATGCGCTCGGGCTCCCACCGCATAAGGACTGTACCTCCAGGACCCAACCTCACTGCGCGAACTGCGGAGGCCCTCACCCCGCGTCGTATGGAGCTTGCCTCAAGAAAAAGGCTGCCACTCTTGCCTCGCAGTGTCGAAGGCAAATCCAGGGAAAAGCTCTCAACCGACAGGAACCCACCGCCAAACCCTGAGGTTGTGTTTACGTCGGTGACTTCCTCATCGAATGATCCACACGCCTCAAAGTTCACTACCTCCGAACAAGTCCTATGCAAAAGCAGCCCAAGAAAGGACACAACCCAAAGCCTCTCAGAACACGCCAGACGCTTCTAAAATGTCAACCCCGTCACCGCAGCGACGTCCCCATAAAGAACATGGCAAGACGGCACACCAGCCTACCCAAGAAGATGTTGTGAGTTTTGTCATTCCTATGCTATTTGCGGCTATCAGGGCCCTGCTTCGAGCTAACCCCTCCTCTAAAAGTTTTCCTGAAGTCGAAGCGGTCTTGGCTCTGGAGCCCCTTATCTCGTCCTCTTTCGAAACGCCGCAGCGTGGTTTTGAGGTACAGCAATGACCTCCAATTGGCGACCACCTCTCCGACAGTGTCTTTAAATGCCAACCTCGAGAATTGCACAATATTTCAATGGAATGTCCGCGGCTTGCACTCAAAACTTGCCGATTTTCGTCAACTCGTACAAACATATCAATTCCCGTTTATTCTAATCTCAGAGTCCCGCGTTGGCCATCAATTTCTTCTCAAAAATTACTATTTTCGGCATTCGCACCGTTTGACTGGCGTCAGCCGCCTGCTGATAGGTTTTCGCAAAGACTATACAGGCTGCAGTAGTTCCCGTGCCACCTCATGAGAGTGAGGAATATGTTGTGCCAATACCGTTATTGGTACTCAACGGTTTACGTTTATTGCCGCCTACCTGGAACCAGGTGCAGCCTTTGATGTTTGCAGGCTTGAAAAAGTTTTCGATAGTACATCCCCACCCATATAATCTGTGGAGACTTCAACGCCCACAATGAAATATGGGGAGGTGCACGAACAAATTCTCGTGGAGCAAGACTTGCGGAACTACTTATAAAAAGGGGTATTGAACCACTAAATGACGGCAGCATTACTTATCTAAAAACTCCCACACTCAGCAGCTGCATTGATCTTTCGTTTGCCTCCAACAGCTTCATCCCAAAGTTTACTTGGTGTACCTGGAGACAAGAGGCAGCGATCACTTCCCAATTTTAATACATTACCAAGACGTAGCTGTATCTAGACGTGATATAAAATTCAGGCGCACAGACTGGGAAGTTTTCAAAAACCGCGTCGACGAGGAGATCACCGCCGCAACTTCCGACAGACACCTAATACCAACTATGGCTGGTTGTCTGAAAGATTCTTGGAGCGTCGTGAGGAGGCGCTTAGATGTCAAAAAAGACGAAGAATACGAACGGCTGCGTGCTATCCGTAGGCGCACTGAGCGGAAGGCTCGCCGTAAAAAAAAATTAGAGGATCTGAGGCAGGCTCGCAAAGCTCAAAGACTTGTGAGACGCTACATAGAAAAGTTAGGTCGACAACGGTGGCGCGATTTCTGCACTAAATTAGATGTGGCACCAGCCTCTCTCCCGGATATGGCGGGTCCTAAAGGGAATGCGGAAAGACAGCCAGCAGCTACATCCCATTCAGGGCGTTGTCACTACACGAGGGAATTTCCCAGAAAGAAGCGGCTGAAGGGTTTTGTAGGCTCCTGTCTACGATTTCTACGCCTCAAGTGTCTCCGCAGCGTGTTCCTGACGCAGCGCCACCAACCTCTCTGCCTGCCCTGGACCTTCCATTTTTCGATAGGCGAGTTGAACGCGGCCATCTCAAACGTGAAGAAACGGTCCTCTCCAGGTAACCGACGGCATAACATATGAAGCAGTTCCCACCTCTCTCATCACTCGCGCTTACGCCTTCTGGAGTATTACAACGCAACCTGGCTGCGTGGTACTGTAACCTGCAGAATGGAAAACGCCAAAATTACAGCCATCTTAAAACCTGGAAAACAACCAACTCGATACGAAATCTTTTCGTCCCATAGCCCTACTAAGCTGTATAGGAAAACTTATGGAAAAAATTATCTTTAAAAGAATGTAACTGGTACATCAAAGCAGGAAGCTTTATCCGCCCTGAGAAGAAGGGCTTCCGTCAAAACCGGTCTGCCATCGATGGCATCCTTGCTCTTGTGGCGTCACTAGAAGAAGAATTACACTGCGGGAACATACCAACTGTGGTCTTTTTAGACATACCGGCGGCATTTGGTTCGGTTTTTCGTACAGCCATTCTTCAGTCTCTTGCTGGTATTGGTTTGGTGGGAGAGCTGTATGCATGGGTATCAAGCTACCTGGAACGACGACAACTTTTTATGAGGCACACCGCAAGGCCCTACTTCGTGTCACATTATCGAGAAAGGAGTACCGCAAGTAGCAGTTTTCGAGCCCTCTGCTGTTCACATTGTGCTAATCAACTTAAAGCGTGCCCTGCCTCCTGGCGTGAAATTAACAATTTACGCCGATGACATTTGCATTTGAGTGCAGCAAGGTCTCGTCGCTATACACAAAGAGGCTCCAGAAAGCTCTAAAAATATATCTGACAACCTTGCGCCCAAGGGTCTCCGTCTATCGCATGAAAAAAGCGTGCCATGGCATTCACCCGCAAGCGGATGACTCAATTTCCGTTAATCCTTGGGCGTCATCGACTGCATTATGTGCGCTCCCAAAGCTACCTCGGGATAACTCTGGACAGGAACCTCTCATGGGCCCCTGAGGTCACAGACTACGTACTCGAGTTTCTGCAGTGTCGCAAGTTATTGGGTACCTTGCCGGCAGTCGCTGGGGCAGTGACTGTCGATCGATGGTGCTGCTCTGCAAGGCTTATGTCGATGGCTTGCTACGTTACAGCCTACCAGTTTTACAGCGGCTGTCGACTTCAAGCAAAAATCAGCTTGACGGTGCAAGAAATAATTGTGAGCGCGCCTGTCTTGCTCTGCCTAAGGGCACTTCGTACACTGGTACAGTTTCGGAGGCTGGTTGCTTTCCCTTGGATGTTCTCCGGCTGCAGAAAACAGTTCGAATATACCTGAGGCATCAGTTGCACTCACAAAGCCAATGTCTTGGCCCGTAATGTACAGCGCAACGAAAATTCCAGCTTCGCAGAAGCGATAACTCTATAAACATTTCTGTACCCCCTCAAGCACGACAAACCATGCCGTCTGATTTCCCTCCCTGGACTCTCTCACCCCTTTGCATAAACATTAGCATACCTGGTCTCAACTCCAAGAAAACTCTGCCACAATTTTGCCTCCTACAACTCGCGCTTGCCCACATCAATGCCCGATATTCACATATGGCCCACATTTTTACTGACGGCTCAACTACGCCTCACGGTAGTTCTTCCGGCGTCTTCATTTCGTCGACCGGCAAAGCCTTGTCCTACCGCCTGGAACGAACAACCTCATCCACGTCTGCCGAGCTCCATGCACTTAAACAAGCCCTGCGCTACATTCTTCGTCAGCCACCAGCAGAATGGGCTATATTCACGGACTCGAAGGCGGCGTTGCAAACCTTACGGCGTGCCAGCTGCTTCAGCCTTCACGAGCATGTATCCCGTGACGTCACGTACCTGCACCATCTCGCCTACGTCGCCGGTCACCGAGTGACCCTACAATGGATACCTGCACATTGCGGCATTCTCGGCAACGAGAAAGCGGATGAGGCAGCTCGCAGAGGCCTACAGCTGCGAAATGTAAGAAAGATTTTTTTCACAAAACACGAGGCCGCGGCGCTAGCGAAGGAGCTTGCCTTAGAGGAGCGAAACCGCCTCTGGTCTTGTCCTGAAACTCGGCACCCTTTCCTGCACCATATAGACCCTGGACTCAGAATGAGGCTACCAGAGCGGATTCCACGTAAGCTTGAAACCCTTTACCACCGGTTGCGTCTCAACGCAGCGCTCACGAACTCTTACCGCCATCGCCTCGGTCTAACTGGGGCAAACCCCATTGCGATAATTGTGGATTGCCCGAAAAAGTAGAGCACGTCCTTCTAGTGTCCGGCATACATCCAAGAAAGAACTCACCTCGCAGAAAAGATTGAGTGCCTCAACAACGCATCTATATCTTTGAAAGGTCTCCTTGGACCCTGGCCCTCTCCATCGTCCCAGAGAAAAGTGTTGGCTGCTTTATTTGACTATTTACACGGAATCGGCCTCGCAGAGACAATTTAGAACTTTACGTGTCAGATCGTGTGGACTTTTAAGTCACCACGCAAAGCTTCGTGTTCACTTTTCTTTTAATCTCTTCTTTTCCCCTCTTTCCCGATCCGTAAGGGAGTAAGACAGGGAGACACCATCTCACCAAAACTATTCACAGCATGTCTGGAGGGGGTATTAGAAAGCTTTACTGTGAAAACATACGATTAAGGGTAAATTGAAAATACTCGAGCTGTTTGAGGTTTACGGACGACATAGTCTTGCTGAGGGAGACTGCATAAAACCTGCAAACAATGCTTGAGGAACTACAGTCAGAAAGCACAATTACGTTTACGCACGTCTACGTTTACGCACAAATGTGTCCTGAGTCGACGTAGCAGGCACTCCCAATGGTTGCTCACATGCTCGCCTCTTAGCACCACTCGAACCACCAATACCCGTTACGGTAGTTGGTTGTTCCTCCATCGGATCTGGCGCAGCAAGATGTCGAACGGCAGTAGTTTCAGTCTTTATGCTGTCGCGCTGCAGCGTCGCGTCCATGCAGAGCGAGAGTAGCCCTGGTGTTGCCATAACAACCGCGGCGCGCCTAGCTCTGGGGCCGGCGGTGCCGGCGGACGCTAGGCCTACTCGGTGACGATGAGGCAACGCTGGCCCGAGGGCCGCATCAGCGCCTCGGGCGTCGTCACTGACCGGTCGGTGAGGTGCCAAGGGTCTCTCGAGAGGATCACAGCAAGCTGGACAGCATTTCAAGGCTGATACACGTGAAATCACCGAAACCGAAGGAGCGAAGAGCGATGACGTGTCACACCCTTGGCTTGGCTTCCCCACAGCTTTCTAATCAATCCTCAAATCAATCTCATTGCTCAACCCAGTACTATATATAAGGGTGTTTCAGCTAACTTCAGCCGGAGTTTAAAAATATGCCGATGCACCCTAAGACGACGCGACCAAATGCATGTTGCTATATTTAAATGTAGTGTGTCACACTATTTTATGTACCTTGCCTAATCAGATAATCAGTCACTCTTAATTAGCCAATTTCTGAAGCAACGGAGCTAGGCAAAAAATTTCAATTTGAAAGTTGCAGTGCGGTTTGCAGAATGTCCAAATAAACAGTTTCCGTCTCTCGATCTATTCAGTATTACTGTTTTTCTGCTATCTGAAAAAAATACAAAAACACCACATCACATGCCCGCTTGCGCGTCCTGATTGCAGTGCTCCTAAATGTTTCGCCACAAGCAGCCATCGGCGTGCTGCCGCTTGAAAGGCGTCAGTTCAGCGATGTAGGCGTTCGCTGTGCCATTTACGCGAGAGATGTGCTCCCCTTGCGACAGTTCGTCATAGCGATAAGAACAGGGAACGGTCATCGTTTGCGCCGCTGACCTGAAGAGGGTTCAGCAGTGCCGTCCTCCTGTAGACAACACATGGATACTTTCAGAAGCCATAGTGCGCCTAAAATTTGGCTTTTCTTCTTGAAAACAGGGGCGGAAAGACGTGGACTAAGAAAAGAAATACATAGGACTACGCGCTACTAGAAACTGGCAACAGTTATTATGAAACAGAAATATGTAGGGCGACCAACCGACAAAATCCAACTGATTAAGACTTATACAGAGGTTATCGATAAAAATTACCCCAGACATAAAAAAAAATACAACGTATAATATGCTATCACCGCACGTGTCGTACCAGGAACGCCAACTCTGCGTCTTGCAGCCGGGTTCCACGCTTATCAGCGTGTGGGGAATAACAAGGTTAGACAGATGGCGTAGGTCGAAGCGGTGAAGATTTCGCTTTTTCACGGACCGGCGGCTTGCTTCCATAGTATAGCTGTTTAGTTTTTTTATTATTAAACTCTGAGCCCTAGAGAAGACGAAGCGCTTGCTCGAAGGGACGAGACCTCAAATCTCGCCGGTGAATCGGTTGCATGTCGTTCATTGCATGATGGTGGTTTCACGGTGCAAAAGTGCAGGAATATATTTTAATGCGTAGCATTCTTTGCCGAATACCGCACAGCAAGGACCGTGTAACGCCCTGCATTTCCACAAAAATGCAGATATCGCGGAAGTACCACCGGTAAGCGCTGTAATGGCGTTAATGGATGTAACTGGTCGCACGATATTTTGAAGAACTAAAAAATGAGAAAAATATTTTAAATTACGGAAAATCGGCAAAACGTGTAACACCCTTCGTTTGCACAATATTGCAGATTTTGCGAAATTTCCACCTGTAACCACTAGAGAAACTAGGCCGAACGAAATTTTGGAAAACTAAAAAATTAAACAAAATTTAACAAAATTGCGGAAAACGTCGAACTGTGTAGCCTGCATTTCCACAATATTGAAGATTTTGCGAAAGTTTCACCTGTAATCGTTATGATAGCGTAATTGGAGATAAGTGGTCCGACAGGATTTGGAAAAAAAAGAAAAATATTGGCTGGAAAGGACTCACACTCAAGACCGGCGGCGAAGAATGCTACGCATTAGTAGATAATTGTCTGAATTTCTCCTTACTTTTTCTTGGAGGTTGGTTAGGGGAAGAGGACAAGGGGGTCGTTCCGGACTTGAGTCGCTAAAGAAAGTTTAGTGGGGCATCCTGAACTGAAGACGCCACCTGCCTTGTTTATTTTAAATGCAGAGCATTTGTATAACTCACGATGTCACCCAATGCGTCGGCGTCCGCAGCAGCCAGCCTCCCCCTACACTATAAAAAGAAATAACAGTTACCGGCGCCTGGTTTCGATCCTACGACCCTGCCGGCGGAACGCAAGGTACATGGTGCTCTTCCCACTGCGCCACAAAACCGACACAGAATCAAAGGCTACGAACGCGCTTTATATCCTTGACTCATTCAAACTATACGTCGTCAGCGGCGTGCGTTGGCGACTCAGCGGCGTGCTAGCGGCGTGATAGCTGCGTAGTGTACACGTGATAGCACCAACCCCCCAAACACTAAACGTTAACGCAATACACCCACCCCCTATGCGACGCATTTACTCGAGTCCCGCTCGCGGGGAGATGGGCCCATTTTTTTTCTTTTTGCTCATTAAAGCGTTCCCCTCCTCTTACTCCCCCTCACCCCCTCCTCCTCTCTCTCTTTCTCCTTCACGTAGCATAAGCAATAAACATTTCAGGAGCACCCGTTTTTTTTAGATTACGGGGACAGTTTTTGCTTTAGCTTCAGCAGAGTCCTTCAATGCTTCTCTGGTCATGAAACTCCCGGCCAAGTTTCGTACGGGGACAAAGGCTACCGCGAGTGGCGCCACCGCAGATAGGAGGGCATCGGGCGGCCGCCGCTGCTCTGTAGCCAGACCGGCAGGCAGGAATGCAGTAGCAGCATGCCCGTTCGCACGAAATTTTTTCGCCACTCACAAAATGATAAGTCAATTTGAGCGGCCCACGACACGTAAAGCGAAAGCGCACTGCTGATAAGGCGGCGAGCGTCTGTTTTATCTTACTCCGTGGTCCGTTCCCTGCCAAACGCACTCGGACCACGCCCCCGGCTGCCCTCCGATCAACACCAGCGCCGCGGCGCGGCAGCGTACGAAGCTCTCCCATAGCGTGATGGCGAAGTTTCATGCCCAGAAAGGCATTGAAGGACTCTGGCTTCAGCTTCGACACATCTGCGAACTGTGACTAAGCTTACACTGCCACTTGCGTCTGCACACGCATACGTTAGCGGAGTAATGTGTAAACTCGCTGACTCGTGCGGTGAAGCAGGTGTACCACACTATTGTATTGTTCACTTTGCGTAGCAGTATTTCTAAATGTGAGGGTGCCTTTCTAGAAATAGTAAAATGTAACGTTTTTATTTAATCCATTCCAGACGGAAATTGCTAAAAGGAGCTGACAGAGGAAACTGTGCGAAAGCACAGAATCTTAATTGTTCTGGAAATTAACGATATTAAACTAAAGCTATCAGTCTGCTTTTGTTGCAGTTAAGGCGAGTTCTTCAAGCAGACCAATGAGTTACTTTTGCCATCGGTATGAAGCTTAATTTTTGTGCCGTTTAAACGTGTCCTTCCAAAATTGCTATCAAAATCCTCCTTCACACCTCTCAATTTTCATTCCCCAGGACAAAGAAATGAGCGGTGTGTAGTAGGATGCATTGATACAGCGTAGAGGTAAGAGAGCCATGCTCGGAAGTTTAGCTTAATCTTTACATTGGGCCGTAAACAAAACAACGAAAGAAGGAAATGTGTGTTTTCTTTTTTTTTTGTTTATTACACATTTCCTTTTCAATTCCTGTTCTCGCGGTCTTTTTTTAATAGTGATTTGGTTGTATTTGCGTAGTGTTAATTACTTTTAGGGTTCATCGCTCCGTTTGACCCCTTTAAAGCTGGATAAATTATATGTCGTCCATGACCGTTCACGGGCATGCGCCTTCACTTCGAATTTTGTAAAAAAATTATGTCAATCAATCAACACACATCTATTACTTATTTTCGAAGACTTATCAGTTTGTGTAGAAATGAGACACGAATGCTACAATGTGTTTCCTTATATCTGGGCATAAAACGTATATGGGCGCTGTACATGCATATTCATGGGAATTTTACATGCGAAAATTAAACTTGTATGGAATTGTAACTTGTATGAATTTCTGTGTCTCGTGCGTTCGCTACAACAGCCCTTGCCTTGTTTACGGGGCACTTTTCTCGTCAAGCAGATCAACGTCTTTATGATTGTACCCCCACCCCAACATGAAAAACTGCTGCTGTTGATGATGAAATAAAGACGTTAGTGATCTGTTTTCTGTTAAAAAACTATTTAGCCGGGGCTTGTTTCACTTTTCACTTATGTTCTATCGGAGCATTTTCAGCACATTTTTGTTACAAACCGACAGACCAACCGCCGCAGGTCATGGCGGCGACGACTCGTTCATTTCGGCCCCTCCTACGTGTTGACGCCATGGCGTGAGCGAACTCAGCAGAGGTTTCCTGCTTATACAGCTACATCAAATTCTACCCTCGTAGTCTTAGTACTATTAGAAAAAAGTCTTAAATAGTCTCTTAGTTGAAACACGTGGAAGCTGGTCCACATTGTATCTCCGGACGGACGTCTTTCCTTTTTGTTCACCTGCACTCAGATCTCTTTGTGGTCCCATACAAGTATGTGTAATTTACTTTGTATGTTTACCGGGGGATTTGGGAAGTCGGGCATATGCAATTCAGATAGATGTTTTAGCCTTCTAGCGAAATGTGTGGACTCGTTTCTGTTTTTTTTTGTTTTTGTTTTTAGAGATTACACATTCCTTTTTATTTTGTGTATGCACCCATGCAAACCTTTCTGCCGTGTTTTTTTATCGATTATCCTCGGCATATAAAATGCACTTGGAACGGCAAGATTCAGTGACCCTGCTCATTCAGATTTTTCAGACCATGTCCATAACTCCGCCCACAGTAAAGACATTTCGGCTGCTATTTAAGAGGCGCAGTGTGGCTGCACGTTTCTGGGAACATTAATGGACATGGTTCGTCTGTACCTGATAATGCTACGATGACGCATATAGATTACGGTGGCATACTTCGCACATCCGACCCCCACGCAGCAGGCTTCTGAATTGGTTCTATTCCTTTTACGCTGTAGAGGACTCACACACGCACACACCCACGCACGCGAAAGCACAGACACGCGCGCACCCACGCACATACACACACACCCACAAGCACACGCACATACGTGCACATACACGCAAACACGAAAGCATATGCACAGGACCACCCCTGTAGTTTCAAGCATGGCAGGGAAATTTAACGCCGAATTAACATCGTCATTGCATTCATTTTATTATTTTACTTTTAAATGCAGAGCATTTCAGTAACTGACGATGTCACCCGCGTGGACGTC